>WAAD01002314.1:269312-302629 GCA_013389945.1 Fregata magnificens
CTCCCAGCCGCCGCGGCCTCGGTGGGAGCTGGCGGCTCGAGCTTGAGTTGCAGCCTTCGGGGGGAAGGCGCCGAGCTCGTCACCGCGTGGCTCCGGTGGTGAGCACGGAGGCAGAGACACAGCAGCAGTCGTTGCCCGTGGCGGTTCTTTCCTCGGGAGGGTTTGGCCGCAGGCCACCGGCCTGGCCGGTCCCCACGCACGTGCACCCACGCCGAGGGGCCCGTTGCCCTCTCGGCGCGTGATGCCCTTCCCGGTGTTGATGAACGTGCGTCCTGGGAAAGCGGGACCTGCGGGCGAGTTACCGCTGTCGTGGCGCTGAGCTGGCTGAGCCACACAACCACTGCACAGGGGCCGAGGGGCAGCAGGGATTGTTGCAGGCTTTGACCCTCCTAATTTATAATGCAGGTACTAAGTAATACATGGAGTACAGCATTTTTTAAAAAAATTGTGTGAGCCCATGTTGCAAACAGTTGCTTCTGGCTGTGCTTGTGCAGCTTCTCTGTAGCAACAGTTAACTGAGCCTGATCCCGATGCTTGTTTTACAGGGAGAGATGCATAAAGGGACGTATTGGCACTGAAGAGCATGAGAGACTGAACACAGAGAGATTCTGAGGCCTTTTTTTTTTTTTCAAACTGGGGCAAGAGTCTAATAAGGGTCCCCCCATACACTCTTCTCCCTTAACTCTAGCGAAAAGAAGGCAGCTTTTTTTTCTTCTTTTTTTTCCTGTGCAGGCCTAGCAAAAAAACAATAAATTCAAACTTGGGTCCATGCTGGGAAAGCTGATTAGGGCCCAGCCTCTCCAGTCATCCTCTCCCTGGGTTGCAAGCACGTCAGAGGGAGAGAGCAAGCAAGGAAGGTGTGTCTCTCTTGCTCAGCTTTAACATGATTCCTCTGAACAGATTCCACACAGATGCTGAATATCTCCGTGAATGTAAAGTGAATATTTTTTTTAAAAATGCTGCTGTTTTATTTTTTATACAAACTAAAACACCAGAGGTCATTGAATCCTATATTAAATACATAAATTAAAAAATAACCATTCATAAAACTTTACATACAATAAGGATTCTCTTCTACACATTAATATATATAGTACAGATACATGTCCAGTGTTTATCAAAGGGTCAGTCTCCTAAGTCATTTACAATTCTCTTCTGGAATAGACACCAAAAAAGTTGGGAACAAAAAGTGTATATATAAAAACACACAGGTGCTGATGTGAAGGAGAGTAGGGGAAAAGAAAAAACCCTTTGAATCACCAGCAACTGTGTGGCTGTGGCTGTGTATTGAACTGTGCCCTAGTGAGAAGGAGAGCCTGGCCTATTCAGTCCTCATGGGGCACCATGGAATGGAAAGCTTTGGGGGTTCAGAGGATGTTTCCCACTAAGATGAGGGCAGGGAGCTAGAAAATGAAGCACATCTACAAACAAGTCTCCGTGGTCGTCCAGGCACATCAACAAGAGAGGATGGAGCTGTGCGCCAGGCTGATATAATACTGCAAGAAGCCCTATTTCCGTCTGCAACCCAAATTGCCTAAATTCATCTCACCTAACTAGGCCCTCAGCTGAAGTGCTTAAATTGAAAGAATAGTCTTCAAAATCTCCTGATTTGGTCAGCAGAGAAAAAGCAGCAAGTCAGATTCTGGTCAAGCTGACTTGCACTACATTATGTGGCTCATCTACTGCTCTGATGGTATGGGTAGCCTGGAGTGCTGGTACTCCTGCTACAACCTAGGACGGATGGATGGAAGGAATCCAGGGCTATATTTGCTGTCCTCAAAGGCTGCAATAAATTGATTTTTATTTTGCTGGTTGGTTTTGGGGAGATTGGCTGCAGTGACTAATTTGAGGAAGGATTCTCAATACTTTGCCTCAGTGAATGTCAGGAACAGCAGAAAGCCCTGGATAAACAGCCTCAGGACAGAGAAGGGGGGAGACCCCAGAAAAACATCCAAAAACTAGTTGCCCATGAGATGTAAAACTAAACCACGAGGAGTGTACCAGTTGTGGCAGCTGAACAAGTCTAGATTCAGTTCCCCGTACCTAGATCGGAAGTATACTTTCATAAGCTCTAGCAACGATATACTATATACAATAGGGAATACATAGATATATGCATGTATATGTACATATACATATATACTATATATAGATACATGTGTATATATATATACACACAAACATCAAACTCATTTTGATCTAGCTGACAGCAGACAGTTTGTCTTACTCATATCAGCAAGTGTGTTTTAGGCATGGCTTATGTTATGCTGCAAGGAGAGTAAAGCAGCTGTTGTTCAGCTCTCCAGAGGGAATACAGCAATCTTTTAAAAGTTTGCAGATGAAGATAACCTGTGGACTGTCTACCACCACCACCCCCCCGAGCCCTTGGAAATGGAGCACCTGCATGCATATGTATACGTAAGAGTAAGGGAGGGGAAATTAGGGAAAAAAGAGAAATGAAATAAGATGTCCACAACACGGCTCAGAGGGCCTAAATGATGAAGACTGCCACAACATCAGTCAGGTATGTTCTGAAACTAGATGTTTCTATCTGTGCCATGAACCTTCCCCATGATTGCCTGAAACAAATGTTGCTAGTCCTCCTCCTTCTTTTTTTTTTTTTTTTTTTTTTCCTTTTTTTAAACCAAATCAGAGGTGGAAGTTATTGCACCATCATGGAAAACAGGTGGTGCTCATTCTTCCACAAAAAGAGCTCGATGTTTTAATTGCTGGCCCTAATGCTAGGGAAAACGGTTTCCAGCCTGTATTTACTTGCAGGACACTGCAGCCAAGTGGTATGAAATGAACTGGTGCTGCAACAGGGGAAAAAAGAGTGAGAGGGGGAAGAGGGAATAACCAGAGAAGAAACCCCCTTTTTGTAGCTAACAAGATGTTGTAAAGTTGCTTAGTGATCTAAAGGTGCCACAGGTGTGGGACGAGACTCTCAAAGGGCCTGACTCCAGAGCTTCAGGACTGAACTGCTAGCAGCACTCTTGGAAAGCACATGTAGGTTTGGGCAAGCCTTATCCACAGATTCTTCTGTGGGGGAAAAAGAATTTGAACAAAGAGCATGCAATGTACCTGTATTCATTTAACATACCTGCCTACAAGCCTGTTTTTAAAAAAATGAACTAACAAACATACAGCTGGTGTAGAATTCAGTAAACCCCTTGACTGAAACAGACTGCTTCAAGATGATGTGGTCATTCTGTAATTTAAATTAATTTTAAGGAGCAGGAAAAAAAATCACTTGCTAATAGCTTCTAACCTTTGATAGAAGGCTTAACACAATCTCAGGGCATGCAAGAAATGAGGATGTTAGGAGTCTTTGTGGAGAAATGGAGCCTAGCATTGCAATCCAGCTAGGTGAAGGGACATGAATAATTAAAAGCTATTCTGGCCAAAAATATCTGTGAGGGGCAGGCAACCTCAATACTAGAGGAACTTCATCCCTATGGCTGAGGAACTGTTTTTGACCTGCTGAGTTGCTGTGGCAAGTTACTTCACTGCTTTGTGCCTCAGTTGCTTCATCTGTAAAAATAAACAAGCAAACAAAGGACACACTCTTTGTAAAGCACTTTTAAAGCTTCTGATGGGCAGAGTCTGTGTGTGTAAGATGTTAGTACACGAGCTCTGTTTTGAAGACTTAAGTAATGCACAGGCCCTTAGTTTTCTATTTTGTAATACAGACATCCATTTCTCCCAGTTAAAATTAAGGCTCCATTGTGGAAGACACAGCTCAAATAAGGAGCCTTGCCACAGGAACCTGAAGTCTAAACAGGCACGACTCCATTTCCAGGGAAATGAAAACAGAGGCACAGAAAAGTGCATTGTCATGCCTAGCTCATACAGCACATTAGCGAGAAAAGGGAAGATGGGTGCAGCTGGCTGCTTTGCTCCTGGCAGGCACATGACCTTCGCAATGTTTGCTGCAGGTGTGACACCCCTCAGGGTTCATTTCTTACTGACTACAGGGGGCATGGACCTGCGATGCCTCAGGGAGACACCAGGACTGGGTTCCAGGCTTTGTGATTAGAGAGGTAAGTAACACTTTGAAATGCGAACTGATGCTAGGTATTCTTAACTGTGGAAAAAATCTAAGCAGACTAGCGATACTTCTTCTTACTTCTAATAAGGATGTGTTCACACAGCTTTTCCCCATTTTTGGTGTATGTGTTGTTGATCAGGAAGCCAGCTAACAAAGTCGGTTTGACAAGCCAAACCAAAACATTTGTTCCAAGCTGGGACAAAATAGTTGGAAGCTGATGCTTTGTGGATCATACCACATGGAGAAGGGAGTTGGCTTTTTTCCCCTCTGTCCTCCCAACATATTTATTTTCTTTCTCAGAAGTTACTCTGTAAGTCCAATCCAGTGATTCTCAGTGTATTATTCAAATAGTAAACCCAAGTATAGTCATTATTATCTCAGCATCAGTCTTTAAAGAGCATGAAAAGTATCTGACAATAGAGAGGCTGTTCTTCACGGAGGGAGGGTGAAGAGAGATAAGGCTACAACTGTCAGAAATCCTCCTTACGCCAGACACCCTCTTCTTCCCTTCCTTTGCCGAGTAGAGTGATGCTTTGTTATGATCTCAAGCGCAAAACATGGTGCCCTGTCCTGCCCATCGTGCAATAAACCAGAATGCATTTTTCCTTTCTTCCCCCCACATTGCAGCTGTCATTTGTTCCTGAGGTTAAAACCAAAGAGGGAGAGAAGGAGTCCCTGCAGTGAGAAAGCCAGACAGTTCAAAATGAATGCTTTGTTGTCAGCATCTCTCCACAGCTCATAAGTGTTTCTCCTGCTCTGTCAACTTTTGATCCATTCATGGGATGACAGTGTCACATCTAAATGATTGCCCTGCACAGCAGGGATTTTTCTGTTGTAACTTTGGTTCCATGCCCAAGACACACTGACTTCATCAGCTGGAAGTGGTTCCTTCCCTTTAAGTTCTTCCTAAGTGATGTAGGTTCACAGTTTGTTTTTCTTCTCCTTTTGTAATTTCAACATATAGAATTTCATTAGATGCAGCATATATCATAGCTTTAGACAGGAACTGTCAAGTAACAAATCTTGGGTGATGGCTTTAAAATACAAGGTGGTTGCAGTCTTGGCTACAGGTTGTTCATTTTTATACTTTTTAAAAGAGGTGTAAACAATGTTCTCTTCATCGGGGGGTGGAAGCATTTGCCTTTATAAGGACTGATCTGTGTGGTCGGGCACTCTAAAAAAAAAATAAAATAAAATAAAAAAAAGAACATCTGTATCAGAGGTTGCTAAGTTCCTCTACCTGCCTATCCCAGTTGACAAGATGCAGTCTATCAATCAGAAAGTTGAAAAGGTCTGTTCTTACAGTTACCTGCGTTAAACTGTTTCTGTTTGTCCATATGAAAGGCATTTGTGAAAATTCTGGGATTTTGCCAAGCCCGTCCATTTAACCCTACAAAGTACAGCCCTCTGGTCCATAAAAGTCCCCATGGGCATCTTCAGATGAATAGTTATGCACCAGTTTCAATAACTCTTGAACCAAAGCTGCCTAAAATTCACCAGTGACCAGAAACATGACAGCAGGTGATATGCTTTTGGTGTCACAGCAACCCCAGAATTTTGGCTAAGGCAGCAATGAGGCAAACACAGACTGCTCCTGTTCTGAGGAAGCCTTCCCTACCTATGGAAAAGCATTGCGGTTCTCAGGTTTGAAACCAGGGAAAAAAGGGCATATTTTGTCTTCATTCTCACAGCATTCAAGCCTACATGGTAAAATTCACTGAGTGCAAAATCCATGCAGACCAGACTTCCTTATGTGATCACAAATAAGTGAACGTGTATATTCACAAGCACAGAAAAAAATGCAGGTACGAAAATCACACATAAACAGACATTAGAGAGCTTCTGGTCTGGATACTGTTACCTCAAACATATATTTGCCTTGGATGAAATGTAAATAGCATTGGAGTTGTTAGCAGTTAAGAAAGGATCACAGTTAGGAATAGAAACTGACACATTAGAAGTTAGAATATTCAAGGTAGTTAATAATGTTTAGGCCAGATAAGAGGATGTTAGCACTGCGTGCCTCATTAACAAGAGCCTCCTAAAGGATAACTTCAAGGACCAACAATGGAAACATCCTGCTACAAATGAGGAGCTTAAGATAAACAAGGCCACAAGTGTGAAGTCAGCAGTGATAAAAGGGAACATCTTGCCCCAGAGGGCACTGAAGCAGGGTAACTGGGGGAAAGGTAATTCCGGCAGGGGGAGATGGCGACCACCGACCCAATTGAGGGGTGAAAGGTCTACCCCCACACTCCTTGTGAGCATGCACAGTGAATTAAAATCACACCGTAGCTTTAAAAATAAGTGAAAGAAATACGGGCCAATGGAAGAAGAGGATGCTTAGTCAGGTTAATGATTAGGTATTAGATAGGTGTGGTGTGTTAACTGTTATGTATCAATGTCAGAATGAACTTCAGTAGGTGTGCTTGATTTGTGGAAATACTCCACCTTGCACCTTGCGCAGAATAAAACAATGTCTCCTCTCTAAACATACTTTGTGTGTTTCAGGAGTTATTTTCAAGTACAGGCAACAATACTATGTATTGCTGCACACGGTTTCATTCATGCTTGTCCTTCCTTATCTGAAAAGTACAGCAGTAAGTGCAGTGCTCACTCTGAGAAAGAAACCAGAAAGTATCATCTGCAATTGCACTGTGGTTTCCTCTCAGCTAGTTAAAAGGTCGGTAAAGGATAAACTGCAGCAAGGCACGAACAAAACCAAAGACCTTTCATCATCAAATGGCCCCCTAGGTACATTTCAAGGATGTGTTGTGCTTTTTTTTTTTTTGGTTTGATTTATCAAGGATCTGTTTGAAGTCTCTTATGATAAGGTTAACAAAGTTAACTTGCATCCAGTGGAAGTAAAGCAATTTTGCAAAGATCCCCCTGATGATATATATCTCAGTAGCTCTAAGAACCAGAAATGCTGATGGCACACTCCCCACGCCATGCTCACCCTTGCTGAGTTACTTCAAACGTCGAAGTCACCTGGGTAGGCAGGTGTTTTTTAAAGTGAATGGGAAACACAAATCAATGTTAGTTATTCTCTCTGATTCTGTGTATTCCAGCCTCAGAAAATACGACCTTGCTAAAATCCCTCTCAATCTTGCCAACACCATTCCGAAATTGCTTCTGTCTCAAGGTTTCCCTTCAGGTATTGAGGGGTGAGGATCCCATGGAGGGAAATGGAGGGGGTGAAGACTGGGATCAGGCAGGAGATGAGGAGCTAACAGCTGCTTGCCATTGCCTTGTTTTTGAGGAATTGCTACAAGACTTGATGCTTTGCACTTGTAGAGTGACTTGCCTTGGTAAAACATTCTACAGATATCATGCTTGCTGTGACGCTGGGCCTGCTGCAGCTGTCTTTACAGTTCAAGGGAGTTCACAGCAATGCAGATCCTCTGGAAAAGCATCAAGTTTATATATCCCCCACACACACCTCGCCCTTAAGATTTTTCCATTTTCATAGTCAATGTCCCATTCTCTACATCACTGTATCTCCACCACTGTCATGGCTACTTCCTCTGCCGTTCAGCTCACAGTAATCCATCTTCTTGTTCCCTACCTGACATTCATAGCCAAATATGCAAAAGCAGGATGGGAAAGGCAAAAGAATCATTCATCTCCTGGGTGGTCCTAGGAGTGGCACAACACACCAGCAGGCTGTCCGGGGCTGTAAGCCACATGTCAGCTCCCTCTGATGCTTCTCATCATCTCTATGGGGAGTAGACACACAAGTAATTCCAACTTGTGCCCCAGGCACTTCTGGGGCCAGCCTCTATGGAGCAACAGTGAATCCAGTGAGCGAGACTCTTCTTACATTGGTGCTGTAGTTAGAGCAGCCTTCCTGGGCTCGGTGAAGTTACACCAAAGGGATTTACACCTGCTAAACCTTAGATGTTGTTTAAAATAAGCAGAAAACCTATTGAAGGAGATTGGGGCGGGGAAGTGAAGTCTTGACACGGTCCCTAAGGGATCTATGTAAAACCCCAGCAATGAAATTGGCCTCGATGCTGTTTTGGTTCCATTGCAGCTGTGACAGTCCTGCCAGTCCTAAAGGGAGCAAAAAAATGCCTGTATTTCTTCTGACTATTAGTCCTACTCACTGAATGTGCCAGTGAGGAGTGCATCAAATTAGTGGAGAGCTTGTGCTAGATGTGACCCACCAGCCACGCCCACATGGATGAATGACTGCAAATGAATAATAATCAATCTGCTAGAATTTTAGGAGAAATGTAGAGTTCTGACCTTAAACACCTCATTACCTTTTGTAACCAGGCAGTACCTGCCCTCAAATTAGGCCCAAAGGGCATAAGTGTTATCAGCAAATGTGGAGGTTTTATTGCATTTTTTTGATGGTCCTGATTCTTCTCCTTTTATATGTGCACTTCTCCCCTTCCTGCTTTGAGAAAGGGGAAGGAACGGCTCCTCTGCAACAAAGAATTCAGTCTGCCTTTGAATACATTGCAGAGCTAATTGTGAGACTGTTGAAACATGTTTTTTCTTAGCATGCAGACACTGAAATGCTACAGGGCACTTGAGATATTTTCACAGGCTCCAAGACAAAGAGTTAATCAGCACTGCTGGAATTCAGAATAATAGGGTTTTTTTTTTTTCTATTTTGGGAAACGCTTATTTCAAAAGATACTGGTATATACCTGCAATTCCTGAAAAGCCAAGTGACTCATCTGTGTTATGTCTGTAATTCTCAGTTCACCTTCCTTTCTCTTCTGTGCTGCCATACCAAAACCATGCATACAGCCTCAGGAAGCATATGTTGACATTTTTGTCCTGGGACTAGGGATTTCCTATTCTAAGTTCAATTACAGGTGGATTAAATTTTTCATGTGAATCATCTTTTTCTTTTCTAATGAAAAATGTCATATCTATGAACGAAAATTATTTTTATGCATTTTTGTGGATCTTTTGGGTTTTTTTAAACTTCTGAAAAAAATTATTTTCAAAACTAAAAAACAATTTAAAAAATCAGGAAGACATTTCCTGATGAGTTTGAATATTAAAGAAAATTTTAATTTGTATTTCTCAGGATGCATGCTCTACTGCAAAGACTTTACTGGGTGCTCCATCTTAAAAGAGATGGGATTAGGAAAAACTGTTCAGTAGTTTAATGTCATGAATGCATTTTTAATCAAGGTGACCTAAACTGAGCAAGGGATATCTTTTGAGGCACATTTTCAAAGAAATAAGAAACCCCGTGGTTTCCTATTTTTCTTGCACCATAGCCGATACCAGCATTGGTAAAACTAGGATGTATAAGCTTCTTACCAATTCTGTAGCTGCACTAGAAGAGGCAAATACTCAATAGAAAACAAATTCCATACCCATACAGGTGGAAAATACAGGTGCAAACTGTATATACAGAAAATTCTGAATCTCTCATAGCCCCAGTTTTTCCTCATATGCTTCACAAGGACTTTACCGTAGCTGTGATAGAAACTGAAAAAAGCACAACAGTATAGGCAAATGGGAAAAACTCATGCAGACAGGTTCTTGCAAATGTCACTATCAGTTTCTGTGAGTTTTCAAGGTGCACCTTAAATCCAAGATTTTTTTTCTTTTTTTCTTTTTTTTTTGACTCTCCCTCTAGGTTGGCTGCGTGTTCTGGATTCATGATTCTGTGCTACAGCAAAAGACACAGTCATATAAAAATATTTGCTATTACTGTGTACTGTGAAAATTTTGGCTTCTTAAAATTAGCCTATACATAATTCAGCTCTTTCAGAAGACTTTCTGATTTTTTTCCCACTATGAATAAGCAAGAAACTGTAAAATCAAATTTTCACAAGTCACAGCCATTCAAAACATCTCACAGCTGCTGTGATGTGTCATGGTTCCCAGAAATCCTGCGGCAGGAACATTAGTAAATATGCAGTCATAACTTAATCTGGTTAATGTTCACTGGATCAAGGCAGTATGTTTTAAATAGCACCAACTCTATAATTATATTGGCCATTGTTTACAAGAGCCGTGATCACTGATCTGTACACATTTCTCTGATTCTTTCCTATGGTTCATTCCCCATTCAGCCCAACCTCCATGTATGTTGCCACCTCAGCCCATGAAAACATTTATTTTGCGGTCTGGCCAGCCAAGGAGGCAGTGGATTCTAGTTGATGTGGCCAATTCTGAGAGTTGTCTCTGCATCAGCACAAAACTGCAAAAGAAATGCTTGATCTAGCTGAAATGAAGTACAAAGTATGGGGCTTTTCTTTAGAGGGAAAAGGAAAACCCACCAAACTGGACCCATGCCACTTAGTTATAACCAATACCTTGAATTGCACCTGGAAACAAAGGCTGAGCTAGTACAAATGGTGGAAGGGCATGGCAAAACATCTTTCACACACAACTGTATTCTCAGCTTGTCTCAAGTGCAGGGCAGAAGAATTTATTCATTGACATAGCTCAAGCCAGAGCCAAGAGATACAGTGAGAAATTTAATGGTATGGGTCTGTCCCCAAATCAGAAAATTTTGATCTGTCATTACATGTTCTTGAGTCTTTAACATTATCTAGGCTATGTTCTACTTCTGTTATCCTGGATCAGAAGAAAGATCCTCCTAGCCCAACATCCTGGTTCTGAAAGTGGGTAGGCACAGAGGGAAAAATGTGAATGCCATGCACATTATAGTTCCCTGATTTATTTCCCCATCTTCACATTGCTTTTTGAACTCTGAACTTTCAGCTGCTAAGCATCCTGTGGCAAAGACTTCTTTACATCCTACATCATTAACTTCCAATTTTTGTTTACTTTAAACTTATGACATGATAATTGCTTGTACTGGAGGAGACAGGGAACGATAGCAATCTATCTATCCATCCATCCATCCATTCTATGACAAATTTTCTAGACCTCTCCCATATCTCATTTTAACAGTGTCTCGCTTTCTGAGCCAGAAAAATCCTTCCATCTCTCCGTCTCCCTCTTCCTGTCTCTCAGCAGCTGATCATTCTTCCTTGCCCTTCTTTGTACCTCTCCTAGTTCTGGGCACTGAGCTCTACCTGTTATAACCTCCTGATCTATTTCCTGAGTGTCAGTCCAGAGCCCATCATAGTGTGTATATGGTTGAGATTTATAACTTTTCAGTCTGCATCACTTTGCAAACATCAACATTGAATTTCATCTGCAATTCTTTTGGCTATTTGATACTGTGAAACTCTTGTTAGCTTTTATTTTTACAATTCTGAATAGCATAGTATCACCAGCAAGCTTTGGCAGTTCACTTACAAGTATGTTGGACGGTGTTGGTCTGACTGCAACTCCCTGTGGCAACTCAGCAGTGTGACGACCCTCCACTGTGAACTATTACAAATTGACAACGACCTGCTGAATTCTCTGACTCCAGACATACACAAGAACACATAAAGATGTCATCCTCAGTTCTGTGCAAGAAGTGCTAGCTTTGAGGAAATAAATAAAATAGTCTTACCTTTCCAAGAGGCACATTGACATCAAGGCCAAAGAATAAAGGCAAGAGAGAAGAACAAGAATAGAAATAGAAACTGCAGAAGAAAAAGAAGATGGCGTAAAAACTAAAGGTCATGGCATTGTAAGCATCAGGATTATTTTTGCACTCTGTAGGACAATTAGAGTAACTATGCATTCAGAAAACACTGTATTTTCCTAGTTACTTCTGTAAGTACCATACCACCTCCCAGGCTTAGAAAACAAATCCCATTAATTCTGGTGATGAATTACAATTGGCACAATATTGAAAACCTGAGGTATAACTGTCACTATGAACCACCATGGGTTGACTGAAGTCACAAAGCTGGATATCAAAAATAGCATGAGTAATATTTTTAAGCACGTTAAAAAAAAGTACCTGTAATCCATGCTGGAAATAGCCTGGGGATATATATATATATTTATACACACACACATGCATAATATCAAAACCTAACCATTAAATGTTTAATAATCAATTTTTGGATGTCTCATTTTAATCATGAATGCATTGTCTTCTGAGATGTGAATTTTTGTGAGTTGAAAGCTCTTTTGAAAATTGACACTAAAAAGTCTCCTATTCAGGGTCTCCATTTGACCATGGCCTAAGTTTTGCTTTGTTTTTTTATTTTCATCACAGATTTTAATCTGTTATTTTTCCAAGTTATATATATTAGAAAGACAGACACTGAGTCCTTGTATGACAAAAATATTGGCAGAAAAGCAGAAAGAATTATGTGTATCAAGTTTTGCATTATGCCCACTTGTTTCACTTTAGGAACATACATATAAACTGAAAGGGCTCACTAGCACTATTGTCATTGTAGTAATATAGCCATTATTTCATATTATAGTTTACACATGGACATTGATATTTACTAATATAAGTACATTGGCAAGGCTACCACTGGAGACGCATCTGACACCAGTGTGGCATTTCTAGAAAAGGCAGTATTGGTAGCAGTACGCTGTGCCCATGCTATGATCTTTTTTCAACAATCCTATCTAACCTACCTACAAGTAGCAAAACTCAATGTGACAGAGTTGGCCTTATTCACCAAAAAAATGCACTGCATATTTTGAGAGAGAGAGAGAGAGAGAGGGAGGGAGAGGGAGAGAGGGAGAGAAGTAGTATATATAAAGAATGTGCATATATATTTCTTTGACAGTTCAGTTTAAGGGCAAGATTCTGGTACCATATTTATATTGCATAGTCAATTACAAGCTTCATTAAAGAGGACAGCATCAGAACCTGAGTTCCCTAGTCCCACCAGATAAGGACAATCTTCAAATCTTCACTCAGTTTCATTCAGTCCTTCCTGCTTGCTAGCCTCACCTTGCCTTTAATGGAAGTATCGCCCGTCTACCAACACAGCATTTAACAGCCAAGTAAAGGCTTCATCACTTGGTACAGTATCATTTATCATAATTAAAAGTGTTTGGCATTTATTTCCTACAATGAAATGTTGCGGAGGAGACTAAAGTCTGTATATACTGAAACACAAATTGAAAAGAAAGCACAGTATAACACCACCAAGAGGTCCAGCTAATTCAGCTAAACAAAAAGGTCAAGTAGTTCAAGAGAACTAGGTCATTACTTTCAAAAAAGTTGATCAGTGTGCTTCAGAAGCATAACAGAACCAACCTTTTCCTCCAGATCCTTAATTTGTCTCTTTTGAATGTCAGTTTTATCTTCTAAATCTCGGATCCTCTGGAAATCAGAAAAGAAGGCATCTAGACTAAATTCTCAGTACATCTGCTCTGCTGAACAAGTAACTCAATGTTCCAAGCGCCAAAAGCCTAGAAATTAACAAATTCATTTCTTTGGCAGGGATGATCTTGTGTAGTATCATGACTCCATCCACTAACCCAGCCTAACCACAACCTTACCATGTGTAGAACTGCTCAAAATATGCTACTGCATATATGTGACTATATCCTCAAATGCTGGAAATTAATATCAATAGTGGGTCTGTTTCATATTATCTATTTTATATTAATCCTGTGTTAAATAGATGGAAAGCATAAGATCATGGTTATAGTCTTTCAAATTATATCATAATTCATTAAGATTTCTCACAATCTGATGTGTTGAAAGAGGATTAAAGTGTTGTTATTAGATCTGAAATGATAAATGTATACAATACTATGAAAACATTGATTCCGTGGTGAGTGGGATATATGTAACTCATAGACAAGGTGTATTTTTTTTAGCAGAGCTAGATACTTCTAGAAAAATTATGTAACATGAATTAAACTTTTGGCCCCTTGGGAAGAGATATCCCACAGAATAGTTAACAGAACTACTAAGTATGAAAAATGAGGCCTTGGATCTCGGTATCTTTTCTCTATTTAGTCAGGGCATAAGGTAGCTGGCCAGCAAACAGCAGAGATCCAAAGAGGCAAACGAGGAGACACCTGGAGACCCTGGCACCTGGAGAGCAGATGGCACCCCTGTGACGGTCTTCCTAATTGTCTGGAGATGAGACGACTAGCTTATGGCAGCTTTCAAACACTACCTCTTCCCTTCCTTGCCTCTCAGCCTTTCCCAATCCCATCTGCAACTGAGGCTGGCTAAGAGTTGTTCAAAGAAGCCACAACTGCTGTGGCAGTGTTAATCAGGGCAGCGGTCATGGCAGAAATCAAGAAGCTCCTCATGCTGCAAAGGCCTGGTAAGAAGAAGTAAGGGTGGACCCAGTCTCAAGTCTCCAACTCAGGATCAGGGAGGACTGCACAAACTAAGTCTTCCTGTGAACCAGAAACCCTAACCACTGGGCATATGCTTTCTCTGTTATTCTCATAAACGTTTGAGTAAGTTTTGTTTCATTGTGCAGCTGTCACATTAATCAGCATGCTGTGACTGTTTGCCATTTTGCTCTGGGACCTCACAGCTTGCAGAGCAGTGAATGTTGGTCTTTGAATGTCAAACGTGGTGCTATATCTCAGCAGTGAAATGTAACAACTGCCCACTTTGGCGGGGACAGAGCAGAAGTGTCTGGAAAAACAGATAACTCTTCTGTGTAACACGCACCAGAAGCATTCATACAGTTCCTCTTGTGCCCAGTCTAATAACTAGGGATGGCCATTTTTATTACAAAGCTAGATTCATGTGGGCAGAATTCTGGATGAAAGCTTCTGTTTGGAATTTTAAGACTCAAAATATGCCAAAACAATCCTCCACAAGCTAATATCACATGTGTTTGTGTACACAGTAAAGACACAAAGTATGAAACAACTCAAAAAACCTAGATGCCAGACTCCCTCATGACCTGGAGCTTGCCTACATTTGACCTCAGCTTATGTTCTTATACAGCAAAGCTGAGTAGATACACATGTGCGTGGTTCCTTTTTCTTACCTGATGAGCCTGCTGGAGCAGCTCCATCCTCTCCTGAAGAATCTGGCAATCATACTCTCTGCTTTTCCTCAGCATCTGACGTCTTAGCTTTTCTACTGCTGTCCTCAGCTCTTCCTGCTGTTTTTCAGTGAGTAGTTCCCCAAACTTTATCACCGTTTCTTGCTGCAAAGCATTGTACAAGGTGGCTTCAAGCTCCTGGATCCTCTGGTTGATGCAATACCAAAAGCCAATTAGAGATGAAACATTGTTTAAAACACAGTGGGAACTGGGGGGGTTGGTGGCAGATTCAGGCGCCTGCATGAGAGGTGGTCCCTGCGCTCAAGTGTGCAAAAATGTGAAAAACAGAACTCATAAAATAGTTCAGTGTTTTGACAAAAGGATATGAACTATTATTTTTTAAATATTTTAACATTAATTTTCACTGAAATCCCTCACTTCGACTTTTTTTTAAGCAGTTACAGAGATTATTAGGAGTTGGATAGAAATTTCGTACCTATTTTGTAAGTGTAAAGATGAATATTTCACCAATTCTAAAATTTTGACCCATTGTGCTAAAAAACAAAAGAGGAAAGATTGAAGATCACTGTCGAATTACTTTGCTCTTAATCCTGCTAATCAATGAGCATTCTCATTAACTTGACAAACCAAACATTATGAACTTGCACAGCCAGTTATCAGCCCTATGTATCAGAATTTGATATAGCAGTGTTTATAGCTGGAACTCTTGCTTTCTGTGGCATATTGTCTTCTTGCTACGACGTGCAAAACGGCCAAGATTCCAGAGCTGAGTTCCAGTTGGTTGCACTGACTCCAGTTGGACAAGCCAACATTAATGAGCAATACCTGCCTTTAACTGACAAAAGAGTTTCAGACTTCAGGGGATCTGCCTTTTTGTGACATGAAAAAGCTAGGTGTCATGTTGAAGCTGTGCAGATTGTATGGTAGTGCATTAGAAGAATAGGAAAAAACCAATAAATCAAAAAAGATACTAAGGAAAAAGCAGAAACCTCTCTTCCTGATCCAACAGGAGTCTGTATCCTGTCACAGTGCTGGCCAATATGTGCTGTAGAATTTCCTTTGTACATACCATGTATGCTTGGTCAAGAGCTTGCTTCCTGTAGTCTAATTCTTCCTCCAAATAACCTTTTATTTTGCAAAATTGCTCCTACAATGAAAGATCATTTGGACAGAAAAATGAATTAGTTACTCAAAATACTTTGGGAAGTTTTATTAAATCAACTACAGATATCTGACTCAGGCAGGACTAGGAGACTGGTCTTCAACTGACACTGCAGAGTTACTAATATCTGACTCAGCTAGAAAAGAAGGAAGGGAAAATAGCTGTAGATTGCTTTTGTATGATAATACATCTGATCTTCATGGAATTAAATCCATCATCTCTTTGTTGACTTCAGTGATACCGCTTGGCGTTTCAGTAGTGTAATTTAGGGGTTTCTGTGTGATTTTTCTAAAGATACCTTCTCCGGAATCATGTACAACTTTTGTGCTTTCTCTTATTTTGCAAGCAGTGTGGAAGTGCCATAAACTAAACAGGCATATTCATGTTCACATTATTTGGGGGAACCTGCTGTGCTTTAACTTCTCAGCCTACCTTAAGCTGAATTGACTCAAGTACAGACATACCATAGGAACAGAATGTAAACCACTACAGCTATCCAACTCTTGCAGTTATGCTTGTTCATCTTGTAGGTTACTTCCATTAACTAGAATAAGAATAGGGTAAGGTACTAATTTTACAGGTGCTATACCAACTTCAGTTCAGCTGTGAATGTTTTGCCTTTAGGATGGTATGGGCTTAAAATGTAATGAAAGAAAACAGCATGATAATTCATTAGTTTCCCACATACTGGTATTGAATAAAATGTGATACAACAACAGCTGATGTTTAGACTGTGAATCTTATGAGACAAAGAGTGCGGTCATTTACATCTCTGAAAATCACTGAGCAACCTTTGAGCCCTCTGTACTTATTAATAAACAGTCATCCTCATGGAAAGAGAGAGAAAGTTTTCAAACCTTCACTATTTCTGTTTCTGTGTTATTCTGCTGTTGCATGTGAACCAGAGTAGTAACAATTTTATGGATTCACCAATGATCAGAGAAAGCCTGCATACTTAATTTGCCAAAAGACCTTTTTAGTTATCTTTTGGCACACCAAGTAAATGTGACACACTCAGTGTCTTGCCCTAAAACATGTATTAAGGAAAGTTCGCTTACCATATCACTTTCCAGTTCCATCATCTTCTGATGCAGAGCAGCTTCGGCTCCCTCAATCTGCTGGATCCACTGGAGGGAAGACAATGGCAAAGCAATAACCTGCTGTGTTTGCTAGGCACATGGGCAGTGGCAAGTGGGACATCTACAGCATCTTGTTAGTCTATTTTTAGTAACCTATTGCTAGTTCTGGGCCCATCTTGAGGCTGTTCTCCTGTGACAGGGGCAGCTGCAATGTCTGTAGGTAGCACTTGACAGAGAAGAAGCAGGAGGATCCCCATTACCGTATCACTGGAAGATGGAAAAAGCACACTTCCTTGGATGGACAGGGAACCCATTTCATCCCATGGATGAGGGCCCACGATGGGGCTCTAGCATCTCAAAAATAGCTTAGCTGGGTAGATGGCAATTCTCTTTGCAGAGGAGGAATTGTTGAGTAGAATCCTTGGAAGCTGTCATGTTGACAAAATTCGTGGTGCATTTGAGCCACAGAAAGCAATTTTAACCAACCCTCACTTTCTTTTTAATTTCCAAAACAAGGAACTTAGACACATACTTTCAGTGGAAATTTTGCATACATGCTCCCTTTCAGAAGCTTTGGAAATCTCAGGACTAGAAATCCCACACTATAACTAATCATGGCTTAAATGTCTGACGGTTTCTCATTCAGTTTACAATTGCAAGTTTCCTTTGACATTCTTTTCGTATTTGCAGTCATTTTGACTTCACAGTTTGGGCCAGCTAAGTTTGATTTTTTTTCTGCTTCAGCATGGTGTTTGGGACTGTGCTGGCACAGTTTACTTTGTCTAGGGAATCACTTCCTACACTAGAAAGTTTGACAATATTGACAACCAACAACAGAGCAGAAACTTTCCAGTGTTACGTGAGGCCTTAAATAACACATGAGAAAAGCAAGCACACAATTTACCTTTTCTGCCAAGGACAATACAGTGGAAGCCTGAATTATGGCCACTTGTTCTTCATTTCTTAAATTCTGTGAAGAGAAAGAGAGGGAAGAAGAAAATTGGCAGCAATTTCCTGCACGAATAAAGATAATCCAGGCTACAGACTACGTCTACAGTTTTCAGGGGATCCCTGTAGCACTGGGTATCCTATTTCAATCGAAACATTCAGAGTCTGTTAACATATTAAAAAGAACACTCTTTTTGCCTTTCTGCATGATATGGACTAACTATATGTTTTCATTCCATTGCATCTTATGAGAAATGTAAACTAAAGTTAGACCCATTTGTCTGTCTTCACGCTAGTTTTACAAAGCTCAATTTCCATTAAAGCTTTTGTAAAAATAATGCTGTTTTACACCAGCACCTGAATAGACAATAGTGATCCTTCATTTTTATAGAATCATAGAATGGTTTAGGTTGGAAGGGACCTTAAAGACCATCTAGTTCCAACTCCCCTGCCATGGGCAGGGGCACCTTCCGCTAGATCAGGTTGCTCGAAGCCCCATCCAACCTGGCCTTGAACAATTTCAGGGAGGGACATCCACAACTTCTCTGGGCAACCTGTTCCAGTGTCTCACCACTCTCAGAGTAAAGAATTTCTTCCTTATATCTAATCTAAATCTACCCTCTTTCAGTTTAAAACCATTTACCCCTCCTACTATCACTACATGCCCTTGTAAAAAGTCCCTCTCCAGCTTTCTTGTAGGCCCCCTTCAGGTCCTGGAAGGCTGCTGTAAGGTCTCCCCGTAGCCTTCCCCAGGCTGAACAACCCCAACTCTCTCAGCCTGTCTTTATAGGAGAGGTGCTCCAGCCCTCTGATCATCTTTGTGGCCCTCCTCTGGACTTGCTCCAAAAGGTCCATGTCCTTCCTATGTTGGGGGCCCCAGAACTGAATGCAGTACTCCAGGTGGGGTCTCACGAGAGCAGAGTGGAGGGGGAGAATCACCTCCCTCGACCTGCTGGTCACAATTCTTTTGATGTAGCCCAGGATACGGTATGGCTTTCTGGGCTGCAAGCGCACATTACGGGCTCATGTTCAGTTTTTCATCCACCAGTACCCCCCCAAGTCCTTCTCCTCAGGGCTGCTCTCAATCCATTCTCTGCCCAGCCTGTATCAATGTTTGGGATTGCCCCAACCCAGGTGCAGGACCTTGCACTTGGCCTTATTGAACTTCATGAGGTTCACATGGGCCCACCTCTCAAGCCTGTCAAGGTCCCTCTGGATGGCATCCCTTCCCCCCAGCATGTCAGCTGCACCACACAGCTTGGTGTCATCAGCAAACTTGCTGAGGGTGCACTCAATCCCACTGTCCATGTCCCCAACAAGGATGTTAAATAATATTGGTCCCAATATGGACTCCCGAGGGACACCACTCATCACTGGTCTCCACCTGGACATCGAGCCGTTGACGGCAACTCTTTGAGTGCAACCATCCAGCCAATTCCTTATCCACCAAGTGATCCACCCATCAAAGCCATGTCTCCCCATTTTAGAGACAAGGATGTCGTGCGAGACAGTGTCAAATGCTTTGCACAAGTCCAGGTAAATTATGTCAGTTGCTCTTCCCTTATCCACCAATGCTGTAACCCCGTCGTAGAAGGCCACCAAGCTGGTCAGGCATGATTTGCCCTTAGTGAAACCATGTTGGCAGTCACCAATTACCTCTCTGTTTTCCATGTGCCTTAGCATAGTTTCCAGGAGGCTCTGCTCCATGATCTTGCCGGGCACAGAGGTGAGACTGACTGGCCTGTAATTCCCTGGGTCTTCCTTTTTTCCCTTTTTAAAAATGGGGCTTATGTTTCCCCTTTTCCAGTCAGTGGGAACTTCACTGAACTGCCACGACTTCTCACATATGATGGATAGTGGCTCAGCAACTTCATCTGCCAGTTCCCTCAGGACCCTCAGATGCATCTCATCAGGTCCCATGGACTTGTATTTTGTATTTTATTTTTTGTATTTTATTTCTTATGCACTTTCTTAAAACATATCTAATGTTGGCCAGAGATACATGATGGTCTCTTTTACATGGATGACTAAAGTGGGCAGCAATGCCCACCTAGAAAGCCACAGCGGATTTGATAATTCTTGCCTATTTATGAAATTGTTTGCAGAGGAATCCTAGTCCTGATGAAGATACGGATGGCTCAGACTGCCAAACTAATTCACGTGCTTTCCTGAATGACTGGAGTGCAGTCAGGCCCGGTTCCAAATATCAGTGGCCTTTGGACATTCTTCCCAGTCTGCTAAACCAGATGTTAAAGCTGCTACTTCATCACTCGTTCTCTGACTATTGAAATCTCACAAATCATTAATTTATGGAAGTAAACACTCCTTAAATGAATTGTTCTGATATTGCATAATTTAACAAGTATCTTAGAAAATAGTCATGATAATTATAGATTTCACTTACTCTACTGTACAAAATGCAGCTTGTGAAGGGAAAATGTCTCCCGCTTTAACTTACCCCATTATCACCTAGGATGTCTAACTGCTTTATGAGGTCTGGGATGCTGACATCCTGCAAAGAGAGAATAAGGTAAAGGCATGGCATGCACATTTTATCATGGCTGCAATATTCGTCCCTCCTATGAACCATGTTGAAATCAACCATTTTGTTTTATCCCATGGAAATGCATCACACACTGATTTCAGTTGCCTTTGAGCCAGGTTTTATCATTATGGTGAAAATTATGAGTTCAATTCAGTTGTGTCAGTCATCACACACTCTTACATTAGACTGAGTTTAAATGCTTAAAGTTTAGTGGAGTTATTAGCAGAGATGAATGTAATGGGTTATATGGGCAGCATCCACCACTCCTGTAGTTAGAAGTGCTGCCTGCAAAAACTGACATACCTTAACCCCTTCCTTCATGCAGTAGATCTGTAGAGCACTCACACCATCTGAGAATGGGTGAATCTGGAGATTAAATGGTGGGGACCGTCTCTCTCTTTCCTGAAAATAAATTGAAAAGATGCCAAAGAACATATTAGAATGAAGGAGATGCAGGCAAAGTCAAGCTCTTAATTTTACAAGTCAAAGAAAGAAACATTTAGACCTAGTCTGAAAAACAGTGTGCCAAGTGGGATAGGATCCAAGCTAATTATTTTACAGGAGATTTTTTTTTTTTATGAACTAGGTCAGTTTGCAAATTGCCTGTGGAAAGGCTGTCACCTGGCTAAGACTCAAGTGATTTGCTTAATGAAGTGTTGAACAACTATATGTTGTTGTAAATACTCCTTTTAGAAACAGGTATTTGACTTAAGACTACTAGGATACTCAGATTACCATTTGGTCATCCTGATATGTTGTATGCTCTAATATCTCGGGAAAGTAATAAGTTAAAAAAAGTTGATCAACTTAGCTATTTATACACCTTTGTTGCATAAAATCTACAAATATTTGTCCAGTTTTAAAGGACCAAAGACAAAAATAAAAATCTGAAGATGCTATTTCTCATCCCTTTCAGCTATTCAGGCAACCACAGAAGTGAAGATCAAATTTCACTTTCAAATATATTTTTGGTTTATGAACATGTAATTCACTTGATCAGTCTAGTTCCATGTCATATGGAAACACAGCAGTCAGGTAAAACCAGGGGAAAGTTCTATAAATAAGGGGTAAATCTGTCACAGCACTGATTCATGAGAGCCAGGAAAGGCTCTGTGTTACCAACAAGCTCTGAATGGCAAGTATATAAGGCCTTGGACAGCAACTGAAAAGAACAACTGAGAAATAAACCAGCTTATACTGGAGAAAAGACCAGGTGGAAGTTTTTGTTGGTTGGCGCTTATAACAAGAATCTGTAACTAGGGACAGACTGGGAAGAGGCAGATTGAGGTCTGACCCAGTCCTCTGGCTGCCTGCAGAGGCTTTTGGAGCTCCCCCACCAATCTCCAGTGTCTCCTGAGGGACCTTTCTTACCTAACGCAGGTCGTGAGGAGAGCTGCTCAACAGGGAACGTGTCCAGTGCCTGCAAAAGTGACAGCGCTTGCAAGTGGGCAGATAGGCTGTCGCTATTCATTGTGCTAGGGCCTACAGCCTGCAGACACAAATTAGGACAACTCCAGGCCAAGCACCATACGCACATAGGCAGGCACTGTTGGCTTTTCACAAATGCCAGCATTGGCAAGAATGATGATAAAGGCTGTAGGAGCAAGACCACATTCATCTGTGTAAAATGTCTCTTATCCCCACCACAGTGGCAGGAAACTGAGGTACAGAGAGATTAAATCTAAACGTGCCTCAGGAATCAATAGCACGGAAGCCGTTGCAAACCCTTGTCCAGGGAGCCTGTGTTCCTTGGGCACCTTGGCTCTGTACCCTAGCCATCCTCAGGTGCTCACAGCAGGGCGGCAGCACCAGCACCGCCAGCCCTGAGCACAGCCCAGCCCACACCAGCAGCCCCAGCAATCCGCAGACGTCCCCCAGCAGAGCTGGAGTGCCCTGCGGGCTGTCGCAGGCCTGGCTTCAGCTCCCTCCGCTGCAGAAGCCTATGTGCACGTTTCTCCTCTGCAACGAAGAATGCGCTAATCGCCCAGTACAGATTGGTTTGGGTAGGGCAGTCCCCCTCTCCTCTCACAGCCAAGTCCCCACAGAGAAAAGAATTCAAGATTCGCTGGGTCAGAGGGGACGAGGTACAACTCTTTTATCCCCATAGGTATGGTACTGGAAGACAACAGCCCTGGCTCTGATACTTTCTCGTACAACTGCTTATGCAATTTCATCGATCATTGCTGAATTAAACTTCAAACAGTTCCAGTCCTTCAAGCACAGGGCTAGAGAGGTGCACTTCTCCTCACAGCAGCACTCTCAATGAAACTTGAACTCTTGCCTCATCACCCTTGCTGAAAGAGGGGAAAAGAACAAAGCCAGTATAATTTATAGATCAGCAGTAAGATTTTCACAGGGGGAAATAGGGCTTGGAAGACCCTGAAGAGGGAACTGTACCTGCGTCTCTGACTTCTTAGAGGAACACTCTACTCTTCAGCTATTAGAGATAAAAGTACGCTCAACATTTCTTTCTCCTCCAAGACCTGCTCAGGTTCATGAATAAAAGGAAAAAAAAACCAAAAACCAAGAAACCTGGATGCCTACTCTCAGGAGAGATCTTAGCTGTGAAACAGGATGCAGCCCTGAGCAAAGTACATGAGGATGGGGTTTCAGCCTTGCTTATTTGATTACTTTAAATGTAATTAATTTCTGTTGATTTTAGTAGACTCCAGGCCAGCAATAAGAACAAAGCATGTTGCCAACAGACTGCTCCGAAGTACCAGAAAAACTATATCCGCAGGTATGGTAACTAAGAACCATGCTGACATTAATCAGCTAAGCTTATCTATGCATGCCAGGCACCTAGCTCAGAGAGATATGAACCAGTCAAGTATGGAGCTTACTATTTCCAGGATATTAGAGCTGACATACTTCAGCTCACAGTTAAAAATGCTGGGCCTGATTTGTTACTCTGTTATATCACTACAAAGCTTGTGCAAACACTTGATTAAAGCTGGTGTCCATTGCAAGTGCACTAGTTTAATTTGCTACCGGTTCTACCATAACGAGCTCATCCATCACCTCCAGCTCAAGGTTGCGGAACTCCAGCAGCTCATTCTGGTCTCGGGCATCCTGCAGCTCCTGTTGCAGACGGTTGTTTTCTGCTTCCAGTTTCTCTATCTAATAGAAATATGTAAATTCAGGATCTGTGTGACTGTTACAAGAAACATTGAATATTTGGTGAGCAGTAGTTGAGGTAGCATAGGCAGTGCAAAATCCAGACTCTAGAGATGATTCACTACTTGCTGTTTTACCTCACTGAGTCTTTAGTCTACAGGTGAACTTCTGCTCATCAACTTCCTAAACATCATAAAATGCTTAGGCTGGAGGTTTTCCTAAAAGAATCCAATTCTAGTGAAGATCAGCGGGGAAGTTAACTCTACAGAGGTGTCAGGTTAGCTATTAGATTAGTCTGCATTAGCTATTAAACACACTGCTCTCACGGTAAAGCACTGGAATAGACTGTCTGGGGAGGGATGTGGAGACATCATTCATAGAATCATAGAACACCAGGTTGGAAGGGACCTCAAGCATCATCTGGTCCAACCTTTCTAGGCAAGAGCACAGTCTAGACAAGATGGCCCAGCACCCTGTCCAGCTGAGTCTTAAAAGTATCCAGTGTAGCGGAGTCAACCACTTCCCTGGGGAGATTATTCCAATGGTTGACTGTTCTCATCGTGAAAAATTTCCCTCTCGTGTCCAATCAGAATCTCCCTAAGAGTAACTTACACGCATTACCCCTTGTCCTCTCCATGTGACTCCTTGTAAAAAGGGAGTCTCCATCTTCTTTGTAACTTCCCTTCAAGTACTGATACATGGTGATGAGATCACCTCTAAGCCTCCTTTTCTCAAGGCTGAACAAACCCAGTTCCCTCAGCCTATCCTCATATGGCAGGCTTCCCAGACCCTTGATCATCTTGGTGGCCCTTCTCTGGACCCCCTCCAGCCTGTCCACATCTTTTTTGTATATTGGGGACCAGAACTGCACACAGTACTCCAGGTGTGGCCTGACAAGCGCTGAGTAGAGTGGGATGATGACTTCTTTACCTCTGCTGATGATGCCGCTTTTGAGGCAACCCAGCATCCTATTGGCCTTCTTGGCTGCAGCAGCACACTGTTCGCTCATATTAAGCTTCCTGTCCACCAGGACCCCCACATCCCTTTCCACAGAGCTGCTCTCCAGCCAAGTGGATCCCAGTCTGTGCTGCACTCCTGGATTATGTTTTCCCAGGTGCAAGACCTTACACTTGTCCTTGTTAAACTTCATAAGGTTCCTGTTAGCCCACTCTTCCAGCCTATCGAGATCTTCCTGCGGGCTGGCTCTCCCTTCCAGAGTGTCTACTTCCCCACTCAGTTTGGTATCATCGGCAAACTTCATCAGGCTACACTTGATCCCGTTATCCAGATCACTTATGAAGATATTGAATAACGTTGAATATTGAATAACATTGTTGGAGGACTCTGGGAACAGGCTGGATAAACAGGAATGACACAGAAACAGCTGCACCTGCCTTGGAGAAGAGCTTGGGCTAGAACAGAGATTCCCAGTGTATAGTACATGAAGCACAGATGGCATGCAGGGAGAGCTGTCTTTGTGGAGGCAGTTACCTGAGCAGCCATCCCACCCCATGCAAGTGCTTGTGTGAACTGTACGGCAAGCGTCTCCACACGAGTAGTTCTGTCAACTAGCAGATAGGCTTAAATACCACCCATTGGCCAATTATCTATAGCTTGCTTGTTGTGGACAACTCCACCACTAGCTCCTCAGCCTGCTCTCTTCTGCAAGTCTCCAGCCAGTGCCAGGTCATGTATTCCGCATGTTGTCTGAGTAGGTCCCAGACAAGGACAGGTAGGGAGCATGGTAAGACCGAGGTCAAATGAGCCCCCATGGGTCAGTTTGTTTGGATGGGGAAGGATGGCACAGGGCTGGAGACTTATTAGGTGTGTTTATGGAAGGGGAGAAACAAAGGCTAAGAAACCTCATCTGGGGAGGTGAAAGAGAGCAGGAGACCTGGTGTTGGGAGTTATGGCCTCTTGCAGATGGCAGTCACATGTATGGCCACTGCTGTTACTGTTGGTGATATGCAAGCAATGTTGAAGCCCTTTGTATCCTTATATTCCATGATTAAAAATATACACATACATACAAATATACACACACACACAAATGGGTGATATTCCTAAATGTACCAAGGGACTGAGCAGTACAAGTTCCACTGGACTTAGGGATGACTTTAAGACCTTAAAAATATACAGAACGCACAGGGACTAGGAGTATGAAATGGTCCTGGTGACTGCATTTCTACTGTTGTTTCACACCCAGAAGCTAAGCTCAAAACATCCTGCCAGTGCAGCAGCAGCAGCAGAGTCTTCAGTACAATGCTACCGGAACACAAAGGTCTGCGCCTCAGAGCCAGAATGACAAGTAGAGCTTCCAGCTCTCAGGCTGGAGCTTACCAGCAGAGCTGGTGCATCAGCAACTGCCAGCAACAACAGTGCCTAAGCACTGCTCTTAAGCAGAGAGGGCTTGTCTTTCCATACGTTATCCTGTCCATATTAATCTACGCTGTTCTATCCTTATACTACACCTATAAGAACCAGACTGCATGTCCAAAAAGTGCATTGCAGGATCCAGATCACCCTTCAGAGTGAACATGCAAAACTTGGCAACATACCTTGTCTAAAAGTTCTTGGTTCCTCTTAATGAAAAGCTGTTTGTCTTCCACCCAGTGCGAGTCCTGTTGGATGAAGCAGTACTATTACAGAATAATCAGACTCCATAAGGTTGGGCACGTTTATTGAAAATTAGAGCCACAATATTCAGGCTTTAAAATCCTACAGGAATGAACTGTCATTTACAGAATAACAACATATTAGTCTACCAAGCTGTAGCAAGGCTTCTGAACTCGCTAGACCTGCCTGTTTATTGAACAGTGACATTACATCTCATGGAAGTCTACACTGAAATTGTGCTAGGTATTTTGTAAGCAGAGCAGGTAAAATCCAAAATAGGGAAACAAAATACACAAGAAGTGCTTACCTGCCCTTTCTGTGCCAAAGTTTTCTCCAGATCTTCTATTTTGGCTTTATATCTCTGCACTTCAGCTTGGAGCTGCTCCTGAGCCTGTTGAAGTCAGGCACAGCATTAAACAGTAACAAAAACAGCGATGTGACTGGTATTAAAAGGAAACCAAACACAGCAGAGTCTGGGTTTATGCTGTTGCTTCCACTGAGTGAGTAACCATTACAAAGGTTCTGGCTCAGTGATGTTTTGTGCCACCCCTCAGACTGGCATACAGATGACACAAGGGAATAGAGTGGTAGATCAGCCCACTCCCCTCACCCAAGCCTATTAATACCATGCATTGCATTAGAGTAGCGAAACACAAGCTCAGGTATTTGGGGTGACATGCTTTGCTCAAAGACCCTAGTAAGGCGCAGTCCCTGAATTGAAGAAAAGTGCTTAGTAGATGAGAGTGGCAAAAGCTAGTGGAAAGAAGCAATTATAACTGCCTGGGGTGTCTTCAAGAGCTGACTCAACTAAATGCTAAACACCCTGGTGTGATCTCATAGCTGACACTGCTTTGAGCAGGAGTTTGGGCTGGAGACTGCCTAAGGTCCCTTCCAGCCTGAATGATTCTATGGTTTTATTAGAGGGACAACATTTTTAGCCTTGGAAGGTTTACTGTAGTCTGCATTACGTTCAAATTTAAATGTAATTTGCATTTCTCTGTTAGAAACATTCAAGTGAATATTCCTGAAGTTGTTGCAATGTGTGCCTTTGTGAAAACCCACAGGCTTCCATTTACCTTTAAAACCCAACCCCTTCACACCTGGGCAAAAGATGAGAAAACCCTTGTGATTCTGTGCCAAACTGCAGAATTGCCTGCTTTGGCATGCCAGCCTAACTGCAGGGTTTTCAGGTTCAGGTGGAGGACAGCCCCACTGTCCTGAGTGATTGTATCCATTCTTAATTGTCACTCTCTTTAAATGTGCTCAGCAAATGAGTGAAACACACATCTCTCAGTTGTAAGGATGTTGTATGTAACTCCATTCCCTTGTATGTCACTTTGAGGGGTTTGTATGTCCTGATAGCAATGAAATGCTTTTACCCTCAAACAAATACTGACCTTGGCTTCTCTTTCAGCATCTATGATGCCTCCTGTCTGCTCCTGCAGTAGTGCATACGCTCTCTGCAGGGCCTGGTACTCCTTTGTCAGCTGTCGAAACCGCAGCTCTGATTCTTCCGCTGCTAAACCCTGAAGGATGAGAAAGGACATGTCTAAGCACCAGACAGCAGAGCACTGCCAAAGCAAAGAATACAAGTGTCATTTGTTAAGCACAATAGTTGGTTTACAGGTCTTGATTCAAATAGCTTTTTTGGTGTGATATGAAGAAATAAGAATGTGGAATTTATACAGTGTTTATATGTCTTTAAGCTAAAGGAAATGTGATAGGTATATTTTCTTGAAGGGGAAGAGGAAAAAAATCATCTCACATTGCAATGAAGTCTGCCGACTCTGTGGACTAGATTTTGAAAAAACCTGTCAGCATTTCAGTAATCAAAATTGAGGCTAAACTTAATGAAGAACTTATCACTCAATATGCACTATAAAAACCTAAGTGTTTTTGAGAGCCTGGCCACTTGTTTTGGAAGTCAAAGTCTGTTGAAAACCTGTCCTTGCCTATGGAAAGAATCAGATCTTACCTCATCCAGATCATCATCTGGGGTTGCTGGTGTTCTGTCTGTTCTATATGAGGCCACAGAGGATGTTTCAGAGTCCATGGAATCATCATCGTACCCAAAAACTGTATCCACCACATGTCTCTAAAGAAGGGAAAACATGATTTCTGAATCTCCTTGGAAACAGGTAGCATGAGTTTCGGGGGGGGTGGGGTGGGGGGTGGGTAGTTCAAAATCATATTGTTAGTTATTAAAAAAGGCAAGACATGAAAAAAGAGCAGTGGGCTACCCGTGCAATTACCATCTCCAAACAAACTCAAAGGGAACCATATTGAAGATTAGGTCTTGTGCTGGTGGAGAATGAGTTTGCTGATTAATTTTTCTGAGCTGAGGATCTGGCTCAGTCTAAAATTTGGAAAACATATAATGGGAGCAGCAACATGCTAAAGGAAAAGTCTCTGCCCTTGCAGGAAGGCAGGAGAATTGTTTGTTAACCCCAAAGCTGTTCAGAAGACCTCTATCAACATGCAGACTGGTGTGCAAAGATACCACATAAAGAGCTGGAAACATGTGCAGAATAGGGAACCCTCCTTCTTCTCTCACGGACACTGCTGATATTTTTAATATCTCAGTGCTACTCTCACTGATATTGCTGTTGGAGTGAGTGAAAGCTATGTTAATACAAAACTAGTGTGAAGGAACTTTTATCTTGCACATCTTTCCAGTACTATAGCAACTGCTACATGTTGCAAGAGATTGCTCACACTACACAGTTTGGTTGTATGTCTGACACCTCACTATCTCCAATCTCAGTAACGGAATGAAATCGAATGAAAACTGTGAGTCATGTCCTACGAAGGTATAGATGCTTGGCCCTGCAGGCTTGGTTTCAGGTTACAGATTTGAGCATTAAAATACTTGACTTATGAATAATTCTGCAGACAAACTGATTGACGAGCATTTAAGATGCACTTCTGCTTTGCAACACTTTTCACTTTTGCTGACAGGTTACAACCTTCTAAACCTGGAATTTGAATCACACAAAACACATGTACCAAAGATGCCAATAACCTTTTGCATATATTATCTTTTTTTGTTTGTTATTTTTCCAAGCGAAGGCAATAGCCATATTCTCCCATGTTACAGTCTCTGGCTTAGAAATAAAATTGACTGTTGAAAATACTTTTTAGCCCTTGTCTCCCAGTTATGTCTGCTGTGTACTGCTTCAAAACCCATATAGAAACAATGCGATGACACATCTAGGATTTACTGGTCTGAAATTCTCTCTGAGTGCAGGAAAGCGTTGCATTACTTTCACAGAACATGGCTGAAAGTACTAAGGGATGTCCTTGGAGGACAAAGAGCAACCAAGCTCTGTTTCCTACACAGTATTTCTGCTTTCTGGAGGTGGGATATGGCTATTGCAAAGTCGTTCTTCACATCTAGCTGATAAAGGAGCTATTTGAACCACTACTGACTACTCAGCTCTAAAATTGTTCTAAATTATACCAGCTTTGGACTCAACCCAATTCAGGGTAATACAAGGGGTAGCCAAAGGCCTGTGGAACTGAGCAGGAGAAAATGACACTCAATTTCTCAGGCAGAAACTTCCACTTGAAGAATCAAGACGCACAAGGATTTTGTCTTAGCCCATATGTGCTGTGAAAAACAGTTAGCAGAACATAGATGGGAAGGTCTCTGGAAATGTAAATACATCTCAGCATAATAGACCTTGAGACCAATATTTATAGAAACCAGATGGAAGAAAGATTATTACTATTTGGGGGGGTGGGGGAGGGAAGGCCCCATTTTGCTGAAAGTAAGAGAGATACGCAAACTTAATTGAATTTCAAAGTGGGCTTAAAAAGCTCTCCCAAAGTAACTAAGGTGTTTATAAACCAAATCACTAAAGCAGATTGTTATAATCCACAAAGCTCTCTTTAATCAGATTGCTAAGGTGTGTTTTCCTACAGAGCCTACTGGTATTTTTATAAGCTGAAAACAGTTTTTCCTCTTACCTTAATTGGCTTTGAGCTCCTTTTATGCTTTCTGCGACGAATGAGTTTCTCTCTGTCCTGGAAAATAAGATTAAAAAGTTACTCTCTCTTCTCTTGTTTGCAGCTATAGAAGGCCAAATCTACAGAGGAAATAAATCATTGGGCTTCCACCGACTCTCTGTTCATACGTTCAAACAGGAATCGGCTTCTAGGTGGGAGGGAGGATTCATATCCAAACCTGTACATGTGCCACCTGAAAACCACCTGAAGGAGGGAAGGTGTGATATCTGAAAAAAACCCCTTATTGTCCACTTGCCTTGACAGGCTGTCAAATGACAGGTGCTGATGGATTTCCTGTTAAAATCACTGGGAGGCCTGTTGCAGGGGACTGGTTTGGGCTTTGTATGAGAGGCTGTCTGCCTTCCCTGCAGAGGACATGCTGCCCCTGTCTCAAAGTCATTACATGATGGTAGTGTTGATCTCACCACTCCTAGCAATGATGTTTTAGAAGAGGCAACAGCCTGTTTTGGAGTCTCTTGCTCCTTCCCCTCAACATCACAATGCAAAGTCAGCTGAAAAAGGGATTGTCAGTATTAAATGACAGAAGAACTAGTGAACCACTGTCTAGCAGCACGTGCTTTTCCAGTACATGATATCGCACTGTGTACCTGCCTCTTGTTAAGGAAACTTTTTAATGGTAGCTTAGTTATAATGGTAAAACAGCTTGGCACAGCCCTGCCTTGTGAACATGTAGGTATCTTCCCAAGCTCCACGGTTCTTAGTCTGCGTTCATTTCTAGAGCTTAATTCACACGCAAGAGTTATACTTTTGAGTTGTGGGGGCTGATGCCCCACTAGAAATTCAGTTAAACTGCACCCATGCACACCTACATCTAAAAATTTGCTGGTGTTAAAATAACATATTAACCCTCAGACCTCTAGTTATAAGAAGAAATACTATCAGTGGTAAACTGTACACAGGGATCATTCCTAATTTCCTGGTGCTCTGGACATACCCTTGTTAACTCATCAATTATGTTCTGTTGTTCTATGACCTGCAGCTTTAAGAATTCAGTTTCTTGTTCCTCATTAGCCTGATCCAGGTCATTGAGAGATCTTAATTTCTTTAGAGGAGGATGTGATGTCATTTTTTCTCTCTGTGGTAAGAAGAAACAGATAAAATAAGATCCAGCAATTAAAAGACAAAAAGACCACCTTTCCGTTAAAAATTAGACATTATCTTTCATTTAAGCTGTACAGCCCTTTAAATATGCTTCAGCTACACCATTTTTATAACTTTATTAATACCCATCAACACTTCTTAACAATAAAACAGCGCAGCAAGGCTTAGTTCTTCAACCAGAACAACAAAGCTTTATCCAGTTACTTATTGTGTGGCAATATAGGCTCTACAGCACCCCTTAAAGGTCATATACCATCACTCTTCCTTTGCCATGCATCAAGGTGCCCCAACATGTGGCAAATATAGTTGAACCCCCCACCTGTCTAGTGGGTATGCAAATAGTGTCTACTTCCATGACCCCATGCCCTTACTGATACCGGTGATATGGCCATATACAGTGAGGAAATTGACATTCTTTAGTCATGTGAAAGACATGCATCCAGTCAGAAGAGGAGAAAGGCAAAAAATGTGGTACCAGATCTATTTTAACTAGAAGTCCATGTCCTCCCTGCTCCTGAGCATATGCAGGAGAAGAGGTGGCTACAGCCTGTCACAATTACTCTAGCCACCCACAGCTTGCTAACTTCCATAATTTGGGCATCTATACTGTAAAGAGCACGTGTCAGGGAGCTAAGTTAGAACATATGTGCTGTGTGTGCATATATACACCAGTGGTGCTGCCCACTGACGTCTACTGCATGAAGATTCCCAAGTCCCTTCTCTTTGCTGTGGGAGAGCCCAAGGGACTGTGATCTGTACTACCACAGCTGTGGAGGAAGAATTCTGACCTGTGACACCTGCAATAAGTTTCTGCCTTCTGGGCATGGGTGAATTGCAGAGTCTTAAAGTGGATTAACCTTGTAACACTAAAGCCCTTTTTCTATAAGACAAGAAAGTGAATCTCATCGTCTCATCCTAATCGGCAGGAAAGCTGCATCTATCACAGAACAGTCAGCCTGCTCAAGATGAGGACAGCAGCTATTGTAAGCCAGAGACAGGACACACAAACACACTTAGCAGGGGAAGTCGTCTGAGCCTGCCAGCTTACATCTGGCAACCCAGAACTTCCACCTCCTTTTTTTATTAATGCCAAAGCAACATCGGTGCATGTGTAGGGACTGGATTCTGACTGATACTCAGGGCAATTCCATTTGAGGGATCTACAGACATAACTGCTTTGACCCCGCTTCATATAGCCCCAATACATAAAATTTATAACCCTAGCCACCACACTACCATTCTCCATTTCCCATATCCATCTACCATGCATATGTTTTGTGGAAAGATTTTATGTGCTCAGTGGCAGACCAGAACTTTACTTTGCCATCATCAGCTCTAACAAGAACATGTACATTCAAAGAGGAACATCATGCTGGCTGAAAACATCACTCTTAACAGCTTCCTTTCTGAATTCCAGATGCAAAATAGCACAGTGGGATATGACTCAATGATACAACTATTTTTTAATTTTTTTAAAACAATTGAAATTCAAAATTCAAGTTTTGGGGATAGTATTAAAGACTGTGATTATGCATTCACTTAAATATATGGCACATGTATGCATAATACACAATGTTATAGTATGTAAGTCTATTATATACAGACCTAAGCATGGCTATATCTTATCAATAGTATTACACATTATCTCTGTGTATATACATGCATACACTATGCAGATGTGGCCACCATAACAGACACAGATCATACAGTAATCCTCATTTTGCCCTTCAGTACCAACCATTTCTATATTTTCTTTAGTGACTGCTTTGAGTTTATCTTCCATGCGCTGCAAAGACTGCATAAGTTCATCATTTCTCTTCGTGAGGCACTT
>WAAD01002314.1:302656-335953 GCA_013389945.1 Fregata magnificens
TGAGGCACTTGTTCTTTTCCAGAAGAGGTTTACATTGTTTCTCAGCTTCTCGTACACGCTTCAACTGGATTGATAAAAGCAATTAATAATTGTAAATAATCCAAATAAAAGATATTTTTTCTCCCTCCTTTGTTAGAAGTATTTTTGTTACTTTTACTGGGACAGTAGTCCAACAGGAAACGCAAAACAAAGTGATCTAACGGAACTAATTCTTACAGCTTCCATAACTTTATCTGTAAGTCTCAAAGCATAATTCTGCATATCTGTTTCTGAAAGATGGCTTTATCTATGGGAAAACTCAGACACAGAGATGAAGCAACCCAACACACAGTCAGGCAACTTCAAAGCTGCTACAAAAGTCTAAGTTACCTGTGTTTTATCTGCAAGAAACCCACTGATTTTCTCACTGAAAGACAGATTTGCATAGGTACCCACTCAGTCTGGATCACAGCAATAACAACATAGTTGTAAGTCTGGTTTTTAATGCCACACAGTGAAATACTTGTGCACATGCACAATGAACTTTGTTTTAATCAACAAATCACATAATGTTGAAACAACAAAACCCATAAGATAGGAAGGTATCTTAGGGCATACTTGGAAGTTCCAGTATTGGTACAACTAGAGTTTTAACCAGGATCTCTTCCTGTGAAAAATTAGTTCCACCCAGTAATACTGAGTATTTTATAGATAAAATTTCTTTTTCTAAGGGAGGATAAGGAAGATGGCATGTGACTGTGGAAAGACATCATCTTTGTGCCCAGATGATCTACCTCACAAAGGCACTGTCCCAGTTCTGTGTTTCTGTTCGTCACTGGGAGGTTCCTGCCCCTTGCAGTTCTGCTGAGGAAAGGACTGTGCGAGTTTTCTGTAGCTATTAAGGACAGTTAACCACATTTGCTTACATCATCACATCATCTTACTAGGCTATTTAAACCAACCCAGTGATTTTGTCTGAAGCAGGTTAGCAAGTATCTGAAGATCCCTTCTGCTGACAGGAAAGGGGGGAGCAGCTAGGAAATGGTTACATCTTTGTTCAGCACAGTTATGGGCAAAACAACGATTTGTCCCACCCTAAGAATGAAGTTAGTTGTTGCTGGTCTGAACATATCTTGAAGTGTATAGTACTTCCAGCAGTACTCCTGGTCACATTTAACAAAATGTGTTCACTGTAGTCACGTTATGCAAGATACAGCTTAGAAGGCTTTTAAAATGATTTTTTTTCCTTGTGAAAAAATAGGCTGAATATTTAATGACATGCAACAGCTAATCAAGCTGACTCATCAGACTCCAAGCTATTCAGTATCACAGAAATTTGGGGGTTAAGAGCTTTTCATAACTGAAGACACACACACGTGGACATATTTGTAACTTGCAATCTTGACAAGACATTATTTTGCAAGTATTACATTAAGAACATTGAAGAAATCCAAGCCAGCTAAACTGATATGAAAGGAGTGTGTTAGGACTCCTAGCTCAGGAATAAAAAAAAAATCAGGAGTTGAATTTCACCACCCTCATCCTTAATCACAGAAGTAGAAATATGGAGAGGTTAAAAAGCCAGGGTGCTGACTTCAACACACAGGTATCACCACCTAGGAGTAAATCAGATAAAGGGATCAATTCACTGTTGTCCATTTTCCCTAGATCCAATACTGGTCAAATATTGGACTACAGACATTATTTCATTTACAAGGTAAGTCTCACCGTACACTGTTGTATGCTCAAAAAGTCAAGGAGGGAACATACGCATTCATGTAGAAAGCTACAAGCCTCTCTGCCTCAACTTTCGTCGTGATTTTGTACTCATATAACTTCAATGAAATTACTTTTTAATTCTAGGATAAAAAAAATCATCCTCAGCCTCCTGAGTGACTAGCCTAATGGATGGAAAAGGCATATTCATCACTGGCTATCATCCTTGGATCCTCCTCTCTTTGCTTCTCCCTATGGCTCCTGACCTCCTCTGTCTGATAGTGCAAAGCTCACACACCAGTTCATTTCGTTCGTCAACGAGCAACGTGTTTCTGTCTTCCAGCTTCCGGATTGTGGCATTCAGTTCTGCTATCCTCTTCTGGTTTCTGCGCAAGTCCTGTTTGTTGGCAACAACATAATACAGTTACTGATTCTTTTCAAAATACATGCTTGGGAAAAGAATCCTCAAAAACCACACACCAGTCAACTTAAGCAGTCATCATCAACAAGTTATATTTATGGATTTCTACAGTATTGAACATGCTGGCAAAAATATCTATATTTTTGGAAAAAAGTATCTGGTTTGGAGGATACTTTAAGATTGAAAATTTTCAGTTGTTTAAAAAAATAAAGAGAAAACAACCAAACAGATGTTGATTTTTTTTTTAATGATGGGGAAGAAAAAGCAAAAAGCTAAAATATTCTAATTTTTATTGCCTTTTCCTATACATTGCTTCTATTTGTTGAGCCACTATGTCAGGTGAAAAAGTAAGGACATTCCTTTCAGTATCAATTGCATTTACTTTCTTATTCCTCATTTGCATATGTGTAAATATGTGTATATATACATATTTGTTGTGTAAACATCATCTATTTAGTCACACAACCAGTGAGTTGCATGCTTTGTGAATAACAGCAAGGGCTATATATGTGGAGAATAAGACAGAGAAAAAGGAGGATCTCTTAAAAGCCTCCTGGATTCCCCCTCTCACCCTTCTCCCTGCCCATCTTCCCAGTTCTATCTGTTTTTGAGGATGCAGGCTATCCAGGTAGTTATGTTCATGGAATGATTCTTTCAAAGGGGTGCTAATTATGTAAGATGTTTTATATTTGTAAATAGAGTAACTGAGGAAACAGCCTTACAAAGCTTTGTCCCACTAGCAATCTTTCTGAAGAATCTATGCTCGTAGCTTCTCTGTAGTGAGTAAGAGTGGGAATGTTATCCCAGGGCCTGAGAAAATATTTAAGCAAGACAAACACAGCCATGTTTCTGTTTTGCAGTGGCCAGTAAAACCTGCGTACAGGGCTGCTGCAGTGCTCTGAACCATCTCCGGCCCTTCCTGGGATCTCTCTCTTGGGACTGCTCATGTTACACTCTGCCTCCTTCACCAAGAAGAGCTGTTCATCCAGAGCTTCCTTCTGCAGCTGCAGCTTTTGCACATAGCCTGTCTGTGTCTCCAGTTCTTTCTCCAAGGAAAATATGATCCTGTCTTTCGCCTTGATCTCGTCCATCTGAATGAGAGAAACACCGGAGCAATAATATTACTGTGTAAAGGCAACAGCATTTCAGCCTTCTCTAGTCCAACAGTATATGGTTTACTTAATAGCGGTGTTCACCACTTAAATCTGCTATATCATACTGCACCAGGCTTGTAAAACAATATACTTTGAGGTTTCAGCCATAACCGTACATTGGCACAGCAGCAGATTCACCAGCCTTATACAGAGTGAAGCCCAGAAACTGAGCATGGTGTGATGGGCTAACAGATAATTGGATGAAGAGTTCAGGCTTTCACATTGCATTTTGGTCAGTTATTTATACTAGTGAAAAATAAGTATAAACTCTGACAAAACCAAAAAAGTTTAGACTAGCTCCTGCTCGTGTAAGTGGAGCTACATTAGCTGAGACAGTAGAGGTTACAGTCCAGTTCTCACAAACAGAAGATCTGTGCAGACCCAGTATTTCTTAAAGCTGATTGCCATGTTATTAATCTTCTGCTGAGTGCAAACTCAAGGCTCTTCATTTTATTGTTACTTCATTTCTGCCTAATATCCCAGGACTATCCAAGACAAAAAGAAGTGCCTCTTATTTCACCTCACAGCAACTTCAAGAATGATAGCTGAGAGGAAAATTTTAGATTAAAACTTAGAATAAGACCAGCCCATACAAGCCTTGCAACCATGAAAATTGGTACAGAGCTGCTAACATCACTGAGCTCAAGAAAATTTGGTGAACCAGAATTTGCAAATCACTCTGGCAAAATAAAAGTACTATTATCTGGGAAATATATGAATCATTCCCTGAAAACAAAAATTATATCTATGCTAAATTTTGCCTGAAACTGCCAAAGACACTTTCTGGTCTTGCAGCTTTCTAGGCTTGCTGAAATCCTCCCCAAAGTATTTTTCAAATGAATAAGGCTAGATTCCAATCTCTGTTAACTAGATGTCACTCTGATAAGAATACAATGGATTTGGAAACCACTTGTGTAAGTCAGATAAAAATAATTCTGGACTTGTTCAAGGTTCTGCGAGTAAATAGCCTTCAAAAAAGGCCTTTCATCAGTTGCTAAAGATAAAATCATACAATACATGTGTGGAACCTGAGTTGATCTTAATGTTACTAAACGTTTCAGTTTTATCTGATCCTCAATTTCAGATGAGGAAAAAAGTAGTTTGTCCTCATGGCTACAGAGAACTGCAAATGGGGATCAAAGTAACAACATGGGTCAAAATTCAGAAGGCAGATATGAAGAATCCACCTCTACTAGTCCATACTACATTATTGAGCATTTTGGCAACACAAGAATATACCTCCAGTACACAGACTTTGGATTGGGGACGGAGGGTGGGGGGGCGGGGACCATGACGACACGGGGCAGGAAATCCCTCTTGACAGTTTAAATTACCATTTCTTTTACTTAACTCTCATATCTTGAATTCCAGTTTTCAAGCCAAACTTTCCACTGTTGCAAGCAGCTCCAGCTCCCCGGATGACAGGGAAACATGGCAACTTGCACCATTGCTAATGTGGGCCTCATTTTGTTCATTTTCCACAGCAATTACTAAAGGCTATGCCAAGACCAAACCAAAAGGTATCTCCTCTCCTGCCATGGTTTAATATGTTTAGGATACCATCACAAGGGCTAGAGAAACCAACAAACTGCAAGTGCAGATGCAAACACTCTTTTTCTAACCCTTTGCATTGCACGTGTATTAGCATCTCAGCAAGCCAAATCTTTACAGACTAGGCCAATCACTCTCTTACTTTAAGGTGTTAGCTGCCATCACAGTGGTTGCTCTAGCTGACTCACCATGATCTATTTACTGCTGAGAAATGACAATGAGAAGTTTTTAATACTTTTGCAAACTGAGGCACATTGCAGAGTTCTGTTATTCACAAAAAGCTAAGAGGCACAATAGGCAAACTCACTACAGCGTAAGAGAACACATAAACTGGTTTGGTTACTGACCAGGCGACGAATATCCCTTTCACTCTCCCATTTGATCTTGGAAATGGCTTCCTGGTGGGACTGATGCTCACTCCGGAGATCCCCCGCCTTGATCTTATCAGCTTGGATCATATTGTTAAGGGCCTCATCTACCTGCTTTTTGGCAGACTTCAGTTCAGTAATTTCCTGCAGAAGCTTAAGGCGCTCGGAGTCAAACTGTTTTCTGGCCTCTTCACGAGCCTCAATAGTCAGCGCTGTCCTTACTTTATCACTGCTCCCATCCCGCAGCGCACACAGCGCTGACTTGAGGCGCTGGATTTCGCTGTCTCGGACTTTCACCATCCGCGTCATCTCCTGCTCATGCTGTTTGATGAGGTTCTCCCTCACGGCCTGAAGCTCCTTCATTTTCTCCTCATGGAGTTTGGCTTTTAGCTCCGTGATCTGCACAGTCTGCTTGCGCTGCTCCACCTCGCGGATACGCTTAGTTTCTTGAGTCTTCTCTCTTTCAAGTTTAGCAACCTACATTGAGATAAAATGAAAGTCACCTGCTACCAACATAATGTCATCAAAACAAGCCCACCCAGACACACAGCCATGTCAAATTGAGGAAGACCCTGCTGCAGACCCTAGATGATCCTCCACCCTCCTACAATAAAATATGGGCCAACTCCTGGGGCATTCACATAGATTTTACACTGTCTTTACTCAAGCCAAAACAACCCTGTCTTCTCCAGGTGTCTTGCCTCATGCAGTGACACTACATGTACTTTCAATATTTCCTTAGGAAATAAGACTCCGCATATATGCATACATTTGTCTAGTAACTTTTTAACCCATCAGTCAACAACAGTCAAATTCACCAGAAAATTAGAGGGCTCAGAAATAGCAAGGTTCCTAGAACTTTCACGACCATGGGCAGACAATCGGATGAGAGAGAAGTGCTTGCCTCCATATGATCCCAGCTGAGGTAAGGTGCAAGTCTGAAAGTCCAGGAAACATTTCATCCTTTAACAGGCATTTGTAGTCATTTGTTAGACACATATCTACAGAAAAGCATGCTTCAATGGTTATTATGCTCATGGAACAGCTAGCTTTCCTTAAAGTATGTCCTTTGCCACTCTTCATTAACCACAGTTTTCAAAGTTCTTTGTCCACAGCTTTGGAATCAAAGTTACAGAGCAACCCACCAGTCTCCAGTACACTTATACTAATATATCTCTAGGGGCAACTTCATACCCCTGAGCAAACAGAAACCTGTGTGAACCTACACCAAAGGAAAGCAATGGATAAGGAATGGTTTCAGTTCAAAGCAAACTCAGTAGGGTTGTTATTTACAGTGAAAAAGAACGGGGTTTCAAAGATTGCAAGAACGTCCTTGTTAATTCCTTTTTAAATAAAGACCACAAAGAACGAGGAAGAGTGAGCAAACCCTTCAGAAAGAAAAAACAGTCTATATGAATAAACATCTGAAAGCCCTCCAAGAGAGACTGGTGGTCTACCCTGCAGGCCTAATTGATTACTTGGAGAGGATTTAGTGAAGGTAAGAAGTGCTATCAGCTATATGCAGAGCTGATTGACTTTTTTTTTTTTTCTCCCATGCTATCCCCATCTTATTTCAGATATACCTTTCCCAAAATAAGCCATTAGAAGAGTTTGAAAGCGTACTTTTACTTTGGTTTCAATTGCCAAAGTCATGCTAACAAGTAATAGACTCTAAAAATGAGAGGCATCTTCCTCTGAAGGCTCCATGGAAAACAAATCTGAAAGATTCTCCTAGAACTCCCTCTATACGGCTCTAGGATGCACAAAAACTTTTCAAAGCAGAGTATTTAAAGGTGGTGTGCACTTGCAACTGCCACTGACTTCTCTGGAGGACTTCAGAGGCTATTGATACAGTAACTATGTGTAATAATACATGTCATATACAACAAGAAGATTTTGCAGCCAGGAACTAAAAAGCAGTCTCTTTTAATCATAGCTGTACGATTCATGTGACATGTTAAAATGCCTTTACTACGTAGATAATTTCCGAAAAGAAAGCCACACATAAGCTTAGCCTCCCAGCCCCCAAGTCCTTAGGACAGGCTTTTGGTTTGCCTTTACTCCTTTTTCATTCTAGGTTCATCGTTCATTTTGAATACCTGTGACTAAAAATGAGCCTAATGCCCTCTTTCTTTCTTGTAACATATCTCTTCCTGTTATTAAAAAAGGAGTTGAATGCACTGCAAAACAAGGTGCAATTATTGTAAGTGATCCATTCTGGCATGACATAGAAAGATACACCTAAACTTTCAACAAAGTAGTTTGGGTATCCACAATGGCGCAATGCAGACCCAGCCAGGGCCTGAGTACAACCCCAGCTAAGCTCTGGGATGCCTGGTTTTATGGCTATTAGTTTCCAGGCTGCCTAGTTTATTAAATTGAAACGCCACCAGATGTTAGGCTGACTTGTAGGTGTACCATTCTGATGGGAAGAAAGGTAAAGTGAATGAGGGCCTTGTGGGACAAACATTATTATATTTGAAGTAACAGAAAAGAAACCTCTTCAATAAAAGACCACAATGGCCCAGAGGTTTCTACCCTCTTTGGATTCATTGGTAGAGTGAACTTATTGCTAGCAGAGACAGGAAAAGTCCAAAATCCTATTTGTTTGACCCCTTTGTGGGATGAACACCTTCTTAAAGGTCCATCTGATGTTGTGGGTGACTGCCCAGTTTGGCATCCTATTTCTAACCTGATTTTACAGATGAGGTTGTACCAAGATGTCCAGTCTGAACCTGGAGGAGGAAAGAGCTAAAATCTGAATTCTAGATTAAAATAAAATTTGCAATGATGTCTGCTCCTCTCAATCCAAACTGCAGAACAATTCAGAAGAGTGATCTACTTCCTGAGACTGTAGTTTTTAGCCCCCCACTACTCCATGATGCCACTTCCTTTAATACCCTGAGCACTCAGTCCGATTCAGTCACAGGAATGGATGAGAGCATCTATGGATGGGCATCCTGAGAGGTACTGGAGTGTGCAAGCAATTTCATTATTTTGTTCACATTCTGCTCACCTCCCTTCCAGTGTTACTCAATTACTCAAGCACATTTAAATATATTTCAGATAAGCTTTTTTTGGTTTTGTTTTCAAGACTTTCCTACTCTTGTAACTCTCATTATTTTGGGCCATCCCTGAAGTGAGGTCTAGTAAGAAAAATCTGCACTAGCAAGGTCCATATTGGAATTCCATAGCTGCAGTGATAACAAAAGCAGCAAGACCCAGAATATAGTGGAAAGCATTACAGAAGCTACCTGGGCCATCAGTTTTCTGGCAGCCAGCCTGTGGCTCCTTAAGAGAATAACTAAGCCTTGCCTGTGTGTAACACATGAATGCCAAAGTTTGCTGGGAAAACAAAAGAATCAAAAAACATTTTTGTTTTCCAAGACCGTCACTGACCGTCTATGAAAGAAAAGGATGCAGAATGGGTTCGAAAGAGTGATGATGTCCGCTTTGTTGCAGGTTGCAAATCTTGTCCATTTTAAAAGGTTGCAAATTAATGGCTAAAAATCTCACTGGTAGGGGAAGGGAGAATGCCCCCAGAGATTCTCAGAACATCAGATAACGCAGAACTGGCTATTCTTGCTCTCATTTACCTTCTCCTAAATTATACAAACCAACTTCCACTATACCATCTGAGATCACCAGTATGATTAACCTTGATATATTGGCATGAATATCTGTCCCTAAAAGAAAGAAACTATGAAAGAGACCTCTTAGAGGCTGAAGGATTTCTGGTTATTCAGGTTTGGAAGCTAGAGGCAAGTCATTCTGGGTTTATTTGCCCAGGACGTATGCTTACCTATGAAGGAATCAAAGAGCCAGGTTGATAGTCTTCAATTATATTCCATTTGGAAAAACAATATATTGCTAGGCATCATCCTTTGAAAATGTGGCTACCACCAGGCTGCAGGTGGGGGATGCCTGACTGCAGTTAGTCCAGTCCACCTCATAAGAATTCACCATGAGCTATTAAACAGGCATTTGGTATATTCGCTGCTCATAAAGAACACACTGCTAAACCTGAAGAATGCCTTAATCTCACTCATGTTCAGGGAACTTTAGCACTTACCATGTAAGGGTTTATTGCACAAAAGCTGTACTCTGACTATAAAACACAGACGTATCGTGCTTGCCACTAGAAGCATCTCTAAATGAAGGGGGAGCAACACTGTGGAGAGCAAAAAGTACACTTCTTTGCAAAGCCACTTCAGCATCACCTGTGGGAAAATTGATGCTGCTTGCAAGGATTTTAATAGAATGTGGGCCGGATATGTGCAGAATAGGTGTAAAACAACAGCCAGTATTTTATACTTGGGTAACATCCAGCCCATTATTTTTTTACAGGTTACAAAAGTTGTAGTAGAGATATTATATGTTCTGCAAGGGCTGCCCTAGCACAGACAATGCAGGAAGAGAGAGTGAAAAATTCAGCAGAAGATGTAGGCAAGAGCTGAAGCTGCAGCGCACAGCCCTGAGGTTGTACCAAAGGCTTCTAAAGTATATCGGAGGCACCTCAAACCTTCACGGGTATGTCTATAGTATAGGGCCATAGCTATACCCTGTGTGCATGATACTCAGCTGCTTTGGACTAACTTTACATATCTGAGATTGTAACTCTGGCAGACCATTGCTACCTGAACAAGCTTTAAACAATGCATACATACCCTAGCGTACACAATACAGTTTGGCTGCACTGCAGGTGGATTACAATGGTTCACACAGACTGTCATGCTATACATTTAAGGAATACTTCATCCAACTCTGAAATGACGGCATGTCTTGCTGAAATATCAGCCATTCAAAAAACAGCGACGCTACACAATTCCTAGACGTTGCGTGGATAGGATGAAACTCACTAACTGGAATATGGCCAAAGATGTTACAAAAGACATATTGCCCTATCTGAGGCCTAGCGGCTTCTTAAACTTGTACCTCAGTAAAAAGGAGTCTTTTCCATGGAAGCAACAGGACATCCACAGTAAGAAAACATTGTATGTGAGGAAAGAATCAGAACACCGTTCTAGGAAAGAGTTGCGTTGCATCTGTTGATTTCTGTGATACTATTTTCCCCATGTGTTTCTCTCCTTCAGCACAGACACTTATTTAAACCAAACCCTCACTCACCTTAGATTTCTCCTGATGCAGCTCGATTTGAATGTCTGTTAGCTTGGTCCTGAGTTCCTCATTGGCAGCCTGTAGGGCAACAATCAGTGCCTCAGGCTTTTCGCCCTTGCTACGTCCTTTTTTTGACATGGTTTCTTATCAGTGAGAGTCCACGTGTTTAATTATTTCAAATACGGACTGCCATCTTTTTCTGTTCCTTTCAGTGCCAGTTAGTTCAGCACCTACTGCATGACATTCCTTAAGGTCCTGGACTCAGCTGCTTTGGAAGCCCTGTGAGAAATAAGACATACTATTATTTGTCAGTGGACACTGCAGCATGACAGCTCACATGATTACAGAACACAAGAGACAGCTCACTTCTCCAAAAACTGCAATCTTTGTCTGAAAACCTGCAAGGGAGATCCCAGCACAATCAGGCTTCTGTATGCAAGTCTGGTATACTAGCGGAGATTCCATATATGCCCTCTTCCTATTCTTAGAAAGGGGCACCATGCAATGAAGATAAGAGTTTGTTTACCATAAGGATTAGTGCTGTTGAGAGTACAGGACTAGAAAGGACAGGTCATTTAATCCAAGCCTTCAGTCTCACGTAATCACAAAGCAGGCACTTTAGTCTCATGGATCTGCCAACAATATCTTCCTCCTACCCTTCCCAACCCTTGATCCCCCCAAGATCCTGTGCCAAACTCAAAGACTTTCCACAACACACCTACAATCTGCCACAGGAAGAGAGGGGAAGTGCTGAAGTCCTCACCAGCATTCTGGGTCTCTGTAGAAGCAGAGAACTAACAACATGCAAAAGCCTGTATCAGACTAGAAATTGTCCCCTTTGCAAAGAAAATCCACCAATTGTTTCCATCAACTGAATTTTTTGGGGAGAATTCTGTCCTAAGCCAAAGTGATGCGGTAAGCTTAAACCCAAGCACAGCAGCAAGACATGCAGGTCAGGAAGCCAAGGGGTTTTTCTATACCACTAAGAACACGAGTGTCCCTCTGTCCCATAAACTTAATTTTTATTTTTTATTTTTTTAGCATTTGTCTTGGTTATTGGCACTGACTGACAGCCTTGGATAAAGAGGTATTCTGTCTACCTGCAAAATAAACACGGATTTGATAAGCTCCCTAGAAATTTCTGCGTCCATGTGTCTCAGCACTGAACAGGGATTCAGATGGTGCCATGTTCATGTTCACACAGTCACTCTGACATTCCTGCCACATCCATGAAACCTGCAGAAATTACACACATCCTTTGAGACGACAGCAGAATCCTCAGTAAAGAATGTAATCATAAACTGAAGAAAGCAGATGCACTACTTCTTGCCATACTGATCCTGCTGTCCTGAAAACACTGTCCTATATCACCCAGGGCTTCCTATGCTGCTCCCAGTTACAATACCTCTGAAATCTTGGCATTGCATACAGCTACAAATGAGAGCAGGATCTGATCCACATTTCCCACAGTGCCTCATATTCAATGCTGGTAACAAAGGATCTAATCATGCTAGTTACATGAAGACTTTTTCACCAGGAGGGCTGCAACAGTACAACATCAGAGCTGAGCCTGCTGTAGGTACAGATGATTGAGAAAGAAAATGGGCTTTGGAAAGCAGTTAATAAAAATGGCCTGTTCTTGTCACGTATCACGTGACACAGCACATACAGATCTGATTTAGTGCTGGCTTGGAAAAAAATCAGGCCAGATGGGACAGAAATGGTCAAGAAAGCAGAAATCTTCGGCTGTCGATGCCAAATGAATATTAATACATGAAGACTTGTTGGGTTTGAGCAAGGGATGACACTTTCACCACATTAATCATGCACAGGATGGTTTTTGAAAAAGAAAATAGTACATAAGCAAAGCAGTGAGGACAATAGATTAAAAAAAATCACAGGAGATTATCTCCTGCACAGGGGAAATGCTTCTTTGCTATGTCGTTTAAGATCCTTAACCACCCTGAAAGCAGAAAACACTTCCAGAGACTCCTCCGGCCCAGAAGCCTCTTCAGCAGAGGGCACAAGAGGCTTTGAGCACATGTGGCAGCTCTCGCTGGCTGAGGCTGCCCTCACAACCCGCACACTTCAGTAACCACTGCAGCTGGCACACAGCACCAAGGGCAGCCCTACAGTCACGGACACCACATCATGTCATGCAATGAGCCACTGTCAGGTCAGTCTCCCAGACGCTAGCGGCAGTTCATAAAAGATTCATGTTTTCATTCAGGAATGAGATACCTTGGATGTTTAGGCTTGAAAGAATAAAGACAGATAATTACAGATATCATCACCCTGCAGACGGAATGCTGCAGTGCTACCCAAACAGCCACTGCATACAGACAGCGCAGGCTGGAACAGCAGCAAAAAAGCTCAGGTCAAATGGCAAGAGAGCATGCACACCTGTTAGGAAAAGAACACAGTAAAGGAAAAATCCAGAATGAGGTGCAAGAAACACATTCCCAGTCTTCTACAAAATGGTAATTTACTCCCTAACAGCTAATCAAACAGGCATTTATATTTTTTTCTCAGATGACGTAAAACACAAGTTTAGCATTTGTATACAAAGCCATTCTAGAGGCAGCAGTGATATTCTGTAGTGCTGAGATAATAGAAACTTCTACTAATGCACCAGGGCCATATAGCCCAAATGTGACTTAGATGCTATTTTCTGGGGAGTTCTTGTGATTACTTCTGCTGCCTCTTTCCAGACATGGAGTCAGCAGTCAGCCACAGCTCTAGTGTTGCCAGGCTTTTCCAGTTTTCCCTGAGAGAAATTTAGAAAGGTAATCAAGTAGGGATGGATTAGGGGAAATATATCCATCGAAAAAAGAAAAAGGAACTCAGGCAAAATTTCTGTTACCTGCAAGATGGGCTCCAGGAAGCACTCCTGACAGTAGAAAATGCTTTAACAGAAACAGAGAAGTGTTTCCAAGCCTAGAAATGGCACAGTACCACAGAGGAAAAAGAAGTGAGGGGGGCCTAATTGGTCACTTCCATTTTTTAGTGCTATTCTTCTTTGATTACTGAAATAAAGTAACTACCTCCCAGGATGCCAGGGGGATGATATTAGGCCTAGAATACGTTAATAGAGCTGATGTTACAGCGGATAGAACAGGTATATGAAGCTACACACATACACATACATATTCATATACTCCACTGAACAGAAAGAGCAAGCTGCTTTATTTTTATCTTCTCTTCCAGAATAACCCTCAGAAGATGTCACCCTGCAGTTAATTGGAAAAAACCACTATTTGCAGAGCTCTGCTCTGTCAGCAATTAACGTGGGAGCTGTAGCCTACAACACTGACCAAAACATATCTATAAAACTCGGAATGCTGTCAGTCGCTGCATTTTTGCTTCCTTATCTACATTTCCTTTCTAAAAAGCACTTTGCACTTCTCTGTTAAATTCCCTCACTTCTCCAGCTTTCACCTCTCCCAACACCTTTTTGAAGATCACTGTCCTAACAGGGCTCCTCTCAGCACATGGCCGAGGTGCCCTTGCAGTAAGGGTGTAGCCCTGCTCTCATTTGAGCCCTTGGATGTTCTGTCACTTACAAAGCCTGCACATCAGTATTATGCACATTGTGGGCAAACAGAGGACCACACTGTACCTCTAGGATTGCCTTACTGTCACTGGAGTCTCCTGGCTTATCTAACAGCCACTCCTGCCTTTCTCTGTGCACACACTGAAGGGGACCAGCTGATAAAGCCCCACACAGCTGGAAGCCTCAAGGATAGAGACTGAAGATTCATTACAGGAAGTATGGGTCGCCTCCAGAAAAGATAAGGATATTTAGGAAAGAAAGTGGGTATATTTGCTATGTTAAAAATGTAGGGACAGTTGAACAACGAAATGCCCTGTGACTTCTCCCCACTGGAAGAACATCCTAAAGTTGTGAATGTCAGTCAAGTTCTTAAAATCAGAAGCTGGAGGATAAACCCACAAGCATGAAGCTGAGAGCATTCCATAAACCTGCCTTTACAGTGCACCACGTTCTGAATTAAACATAGACTTTTTGCTGCATAAACTGTAACAAGTATCCTTCTGATTTGTAATTCAAGCACCTTATGGCCAAATATAAGGGTTTAGATAGTCTTTGCCTTTGTTCTCATTGCTCTCTGCTCTCCCGCTCCTCAGCTCTCTCTGGATTCCAGTGTCCACCCCGTTCCCTTTTTCTTTTCCAAACCTTTTGGACTCTTCCAGGCAATCCCCGAGACCACTGAGTGTGGGACCCCAGGACTGACAACAATCAGAGCACTGCTGAGCTGCGGATCATGAGCTGAGCAGATGAGGCTTCAAGGAAAGTAGGAAAGGGCAAACAGACAAAGCAGAAGATTTTCTACTGTGAAAGGAAAACTGGGATACAAAGAACGAAATTCTTCTCATTCTCCTGTGACAAAACACCAGCAACTTAATGGTTTAGAAACTGAAGGTGGTTTTTTTTGCTTATGAGTCCCCTTCCTTCCTTACTGCAAGTCTATGTGGTTCATTGCTTCCACCAGCATTATCACGTTTAATATTACCCTGCAGGCTCTTCTAAGTGAAGTCCAGCTCTCATAAACATGCTGCTAACAGTAAATAAATAACAACTTCAGGAGTTCTGTTATTTTGCATTCAGTTTGCCCTTTGATACAACTGATGCTTGGTCAAACATGAAGATTTGCTCTGGAAAGCAAAAGGCATCATTTAATAACTAAAGCCTGCATGATAATCTTTTGACATGCAAAATACTGAGAACCAGGAAGCACCAGAACCATATAAAAGCGAATGACAAGCATAGGTACACACTCTGTCTACCTGGCTTGTAAAGAATGAATGTGATAGAGCTGGGAATAATGTCACCATGAGTTCAGTGTTGCGTGCAACATTCCTGGTGAATGAAAAGAAAATCTGTACAGCATAAGGATGAAGAAGATGTCAAGGATGGCAGAATGACTGATGAATGTACAACTGCTCTTCAGCAGTCAGTGTAAACAGTGCAGCCTAAAGGGCCACAATCTTATTCTTGCTGAAATCACTGCAGACTGCCATCTGCCTTTTCTGAACTGTCTCTGAGAAACAGACAACAGAAAATCTTTCAATTTGCCCAAATTAAATGGAGATTGGAAACAGGAATAAGCCCACAATCAGTACTGTCCTCCTCAATCTTCCGATAGCTTCTTAAATTGAAACTAGATGCAGACAATTCCCTGAGTCTTGATCCAACAGCAGGGAGGGAGGCTCTGAACACCTCTGAAGCTCCTGCACACCTTGGAAGATACCAGATCGCAAGTCCTTCAGTCACAGCACACCCACCACCCCATATCAGTTTACCTAACGGAGGAGAATTTGAGCTGGGTTACCGGAGCTGAATGAAGCACTTCAGGTATTAATGGCAATTAATTTCAAGAAGTCCCAGCACACGGGACTGACCGCAGTTCTGTTCAGGAATTATGTGGTAACAGGAATGACTGCACAGGAAGTGTAACAGCCACAGGTCACTTTATCACTTCCCCACCTTAGCTTCCATTGAAAGGAAACCTGCATAGTTTGGAAGAGAACCACAGCATATTCTTACAGTGTCTCTTGATCTGGACATCAGGCTGGAGAACCAGACTTCACAGCAAGCTATGGGGCACATTTGCTCTGCAGTCTGAATGTGGTTTTCAGTGCCCAATACCAGAGTTTTAAGCTTTTTTCCAATTTTTGCTTTAATAAAAGCATTTGGCAGCTGTCTCAAAATGCCTCTGATAATGCCAAGATTATTTGCACTGGTGTAGCTACAGAATAATTGCCCTGAAGTCATGGGAGAGATGCCAGTTATACCATAGAAATTAGAGGGAAAAAATTTACCTCCTGCATGGGAATTTTACCCTTAGATCCAACAAGAGATTTACTCAGTTATTTAGGGTACTGCTCCACAACCAGTGGTGATTTTCAGCCATTTTCTTACACCACACAGTACAAGTGATGTGTGGAGTAAGTTTTACCGATGCAAAATCTTGGGACAGGTGCACAGTACACAAAAACAATTCTTACATTGCTAAGTTTTCACATCTGTCTGGTAGGTAGACAAACCTTTTCTCCTTCCCAAATCGCAGCAAAATAGGGTTTGGTTAGACCAGTTATAATTAAACCAAGGACTGACACTGGTTTTAATGCAAAAAGGAAAACAGATGAGTCACAGGGGCACAAGCTCTTCCTCCTTCTCTTGAAAACTGTTTAAATACTGCTCCCAGGAATTCACCTGTCTTACATCAACACAATGGTACTCATATCCACAGCAAGAGAACAAACAAAGCTGCATCAGGGGAGGTTTAGACTTGACATTAGGAAACATTTCTTTACCGAGAGGGTGGTCAAACAACTGGAGCAGGCTTCGTAGAGAGGTGGCCGACACCCCATGCCTGTCAGTGTTTAAGAGGCATTTGGGCAGTGTCCTTAACAATTTGCTTTAACTTTTGGTCAGCCCTGAAGTGGTCATGCAGTTGGACTAGATGATTGTTGCAGGTCCCTTCCAACTGAACTATTCTATTCTAATACAAAGGATAACAGACCAGATCAACCTTGCAAATTTAGTCTATTGACTGGAATGAGTATCCCACTGAGACATGGGGAGATACGTAATTGTAAAGATATGTTATTACTCTATTTTATGTAGAGCAGCTCTAAATAGGTAGAGTGAGGTTGGTCAAACAATGTACCCCTGAAACTGCTTTTTCACTGGAACTTCCATTTAATTTGAGTAAATCAATATTTTAGGCAACAATTACCTTCTTTCTGTGGAATTCTTTTTCATTGAAAGAGTGTTGTGATATTCAGATGCCTGAAGTTGTATCTTTTCAGCTGTCAAGGTGGCCTACCATTCTTTCAGAGAGAAAGGCCCAGTGAGTTTGTCAGTTCTCCATCATACTGCTTTTAATGCATAAAGCTTGAATTTTACGCCAAAGTATTTCTAAATATCTGCTTTACCAATGCTTGCTCGCAGACCCTTGCAGACTGCAGTGAGGGAATAACCCCTCATAAAAATCCCCACTATCGTGCAATACCACATACTCCCCACAGGGTACTAATTATATTACTGAAGAACAGTCTGCTGTGGAAATCTAGGCGAGTTAGGAGGCTAATTTCACTGGCTGCCATGTCCTTACTACACTGAGCACTCTCAATTCCAAAGGAGGGAAGGGAGCCAATGAGATATACTGGTTCTCAGCAGTACACATAATTAAATCCTAGATTTTAAGTCTGAGAAGAAACAGTTTAGTTCCCTAAATAAATTCCCTTGATTTCAGTGGGACACAGCCTTTGGTATATAGACCTCCCTAGGAAATACACAGGGCACAGTGCTGATGCCATTAGACATATCAACTCAAGGAAATTAAAAACACTACAGCATTCCGAGATTGTGGGAATAATATGACCCTAATAACTGTTTCAAAACCTGGTAGTCTATTTGGCAATGCAACTATTTAGAGATCGCAAGAAGCATCTGCCAGATGTCCGTAAGCAAAAAGACCGGCAGAATTATTTACGACGAATGACTGGCAAGTACAATAGCAGCTGGAGTGTCTCCTATCAGCCTTGCCCTCTACCAGCACGTGTCAGTATAATCTGTAGGAATTATCGTTAGAGCCCTTGGAGGCATGAAAAACTCTGGTTAAGCAAAACAGGGCTTAAAAAAAAAAAGAATTTAAAAATCCTATGTGCAGACTTCCATCCAAGATGGCAGGATTAAATCCATTCCTAAAGCATAATAAATTCAGTCTGGAGCTCACAGGGAAAGATTCTATTTTGCCCCTCTCCCCAGAAAATCCATCCAGTAAATTCTGAAGTAATAGCTGCACACATTTCTTTTGAGATGCATCTTGAATGAAAATCTAAATGAAATCACAGAAGAATTTGCCATGCTTTTTATGAGAAGTAACACATCGCTATAGGCTGTGGAGTATTTATCAGCAAGAGATCATGGCTACACTTCAACTTAATTAGAACCGCTAGTGTATGAAAAGGCACATTTGAATCTCAACGTTTGATTTTTTTGTTTGTTTTTTTTGGTTTGGTTTTTTTTTTTTTAAGATCAATTCAAGCTTAGCTGCGTGATGTAAGCAGGTAGAAGAAATTTATTTATATTCACACTTCCAGAGGTCTGAAGCAAATATTAGTCTCATAGTATGACAAGCACTGAGTGTGTGGATAATGGCATGCTGCTTCCTGTGGCAGAACAAGCCTTAAAAAACATAAATGCCTCGAGGAAAGCACTCCATAATCTTTAAGACTGAATGTAAAAAGACAAGTACAACTGGATGAGCAATCCCACTAGAAGCTTCTTCCTACCTAGTCTCTTTAATCTTCTGTTTTCCTTCCTTCCTACAAATTTCACCCATTGCTATTACTTTTCTTTTGGCTTCCACGCTTTCCTTTTTAAATTATTTTTTTCCTTTATTTGCTGTTTGCTCTAGTTCTTTCTTTTCCATGGCATTCGAGGTTACCTTCCTGTTAATACTGGCATTTGGTAATATGCTAGCAAAAGTATAGAGGAAAACTACACCTACACATGCTCCCAGATAACACCATTATCCTTTATCTGAAGTGGCAAAGGAATCTGCTCTGAATATTGCTCCCAATGATAACCTATGGCTAGTCCATTTCTCTCCCTTTCTCCCCTAGTCATTGGTTGCTTTGTTTTCGCCAAGCTAATTAACAGCTTATTTACAAAAACAGGCTTTGCACATTATAGAAGTGGAGAAATACCTTTCTCTGTCTTTACAAGAGACACCTAGGGATAGAAACTCCTTGGAAGGAAGAAAGGAGCAATTCACCACCACAGCCTCCACTCTATTGAATCACAGTGTTCTGGGCCCTCAGGTAGGCGGAGATATCAAAGCATTACAAAGCCCTGTGCCTCTGCTTCAGGGATGTTCGGGATCAGTTAATTGTTTTAATCAGTAGCTTTCACAGCTTAATTCTCTGCTAAATTGCCCCTGCACGATTTTTGTCCAGAGCAGGAAAACAGTTAAGGATGTCTAGCACCTTGACTATGAAGTATAGGAGTCTCCCTATGGAGACACAAAGCTTCCACAGGTTACACTTAGATCTCAAAAGCAAAGAATACAAAGGACAGTCCGATCCCTCTCCTATCACTCATCTCCCTATTGATTACACCCTAAAACCTAATTTCAGGCTGAATGTGAAAAAAGCAGGGGAACACAGCTGGCTTTGAACACTCTTTTTTCTCCCTCTTGCAGCACGTATCCTGCCACTGAGGCCTTGGGAATGATTGCTCCATTTCAAATTTCTTTTTAAGCCAGGCATCCCTTTCCCAGGAAAGCCCAGTTAACCACCCTCTGGGTGAGCAATTCCTTAACACAAGACACAGACGTGCCCTGTCAGCACGTGGGCAGTCAATCAGAATTCTTGGCAGACGAAGAGGTGGCTCTGGGATGGCTGCTGAGAGCTGAACCCTGCCGGGTTCAACCAAGAGAACCCAAATCCACCTCAGTCGGGCAGCCATGCTCACAGCCATGGTCAGACCCCAGACTTGCCTCGGCAACTGCAAGTCTGAGCAGGACTCGAATACACCACAGGCTGCTTCCCCCAAGCTCACACCGAAAGGCTAGTGTGATCTTAGGCTAAACGGTCTTCAGCCTCTGAGGTGGTGAGGCCAACCAGGACAGATTAGTAGGGGCAGGATTCATCTGGTAACATAGGTTTCCCACCTGGGCTTGTCCCCTGAAGCTGCCTTTGCAGTCAGTTCAGAGACATGCTTGCTTGTTCACATCAGGATAAGGTAAGTCATAGCCCTTATCTAAAAGGGTCCTGGACAAAACAATCCCACTAAAGATACTCAAAAGGTTGGGGTGGGGTGGAGTTTAGCAGCCTGTATGAAAACCTTCCCACTGTATTTTTCAAGGCTAGAAGCTCATGCAAACTGCACTCAGACACGTTTCACTGGGTCCCCTTATTAGCGTAACCACCAGGCAGGTTCAACCTCAAACAGGGGCACTGAACAAGAGTTTTACATACAAGGCGAATACAGAGGTGAATCTGGGGGAAATGCTCCGTGTTTGTACTGTGGTTTCTATAGTTACGTGGAAGATGCTTTCTAAAAGAGTATCAGTAGACAGCCCTCTTGCTGCCTTTTCCTGGACATATGTAAAAATCACTATTATCATACTGAATGTTAATTTGACAAGTTGGGGTCTGGCTATTTCAAAACAACCTGTCTTTAGGGAAGGCCTTTGTCATGAGAGGTTAAGGCTCAAAGTTGGCTCCTTTCTCCGTTCCGGTTTGCAATGAATGAGAAAAGTTGCAGAAGATGCCTTCCCAATCTCACTGGAATAACAGCACAAGCACAAGAGAAACAACACACACTTTGCGGGGGAAGTTCAGCAGAGTATGAAGAGGCACGAGCGCATATCAATCAAACAGCCATAGGCATATACACTCCAGTTTGCACGTGACGGGCGGCCCCATATTTATTGGGAGCTTGTCAGGAAAATAGCTGAGGCCATCATTCTCTTACAGCGTTGCAACAGTTCCTTGCTTGACTCTGCCCAGTTGTAGTAAGAATCTTAGCCATTTTATCTTGTTTTACTGTAATAAAGTGCATTAGAGGAATCTAGCCAGACCATTTTTGTCTTCTGAACTATGGGTTTGCTTTTTCCATGAATTACGTACAAGATCCGCTTGAAATGGGATGCCCAAATTGCGCACGCAAAATGAACTTCATGTAGGGGACAAACGTACTACACGTGGTGGACGTAACTTGGCTGTGGGTGCAAAGAAGGTCAAGGTCACACACTTAGAAAATAATATGCATAATGTGAATTTTGTTTCTGCCCCAGGAAACACACTATGTTATACACCTTTTATGTGTGGCTAGACATACAGACTTATGTTCAAGCGCATACATCTAATGACATAACTTCAAACTGTGCCTTTTCCACACAGTAGTTACTTGGTAGTTTGTCTGAATTTCAAAACATTGCCAACACTGCAAACCTACATCAGCTCAAAGAAGCCTTTAAAACAGCAGTCCTGAGCTCCTTCTAGCCCCAGGGAAATAATCCTGGGCACATTATTCCCTGTGGGACCAGGACGTACTTTACTCTCTCTGTCGCCCTCAGGTTTAAACTGTCACATCCACAGGCAACACAGGAGGGTTTCACTGGCAACTTGTGACTCAGAAGAATTGGACCAGCCTAACAAACCATTAAAAAAAAAAAAAAATTATGTTGCACTCCCATCACTCTTGCCTACAGCTGTTTTGAAAAACAAGAAAAACAATCTGCAAAACATGATCTCAGAGAAGCCAAAAATCAGAACAATGGAAGAATATAACCAATCCCATTTTTAATCTATCAGCACAAAGCTAACTTTCCACTTGCACAGAATGAAACAAAAGAAATGATATAACAAATAGATACCTCTGGGACTTACAGTTTCCTCCTCATCTCAGTTGAAAAAGATCTGCAGCTATATTTTGGGAATTCCTTAGGATTCCAAGAAAAACCTTTTTTCTTATGGGGAATCAGTTTCAAATAAAAAGTGAAGAGACACCAGGCCCAGCAGTCCCTCTGCCCCAACCACTTGTACACCCTCATGTGCTCCTCCTCCTCCCCAGTGCCCCGAGGGAGCTGGTTTAGGATGGGGGACAGGGGAGATACGCAGCTAGTTAACTGCTAATCACGTACACCCAGGCACCCAGCCATGAGAACACGGGCTCTGGCATTCAGCATTTCCAAAACAAGAAAGCTCACACTCGGGAGCACGGCAGCCTTCCCACGTGGCCAAAGGAAAGAAGCTATCCACAAGCCTGTAACAGACACACCTCTGCACATCTAGGCCCCTTTGTTTTCTGCCTCTCTCTCAGCTGCTTGCTCTCAGCCATCCACCTCACTGTCTTCTTTAATCCACCCTCCAAAACACTGGGCCTGGAGAGCCACGCAGTGCCCGACGACCTCCGCAGTTTCTCATGCGGATGGAGCCGTACCTTCTGCCACGGGAGCGCAGCTTTCTGCTAAGCATCAGAGACACAGCCAGCCACGGCTGTACCATAGGCTACAAACAGCGTAGGGCTGCTGCGTGCAGTCACAAGTGACTGTGGCGATACTTTGACCACAGGGGTCAGGTTCCAAAAATCACTTATCTCCAGGCATCTCTTCTGTATCAGAAATAGATGGTTCTCAAAGTAACAGGTGATTTTGTCTAAAACTTTTGTCACCTCTTAAGGCAAGCATGCTGGAACATGAATGTTCACCAGCAACAGCCCTGCTGTGGCACAGCAGGTTGCACACCACCAGCAGAGCTGAGGCAAGTTGCTTTTTTGCAGCTGTGTACACTTTCTAGGTCATCTCCACACGGCACAACTAGAGGAGAAAAGGCCTCAGCACACTTAGAAAAATGCAGAAAAATGGAATTGATCTGGGTGATATGGGAACAAGAACAGTCAAAGACTCCGGATCCAAGAGAGCCCGGAGGAGGCCCTGCAGAGCGTGCTCCTCAGGCCCACTTCAGCCCCGGAAGCCATGTCTTCGTTTTGGTCACTCTGAAGTTTCTGTTTAGATCTAGGGCTGTAGCAGTGAGCTCCCCTGAAACGCAGTTGGAATTCTTCTCAAAGGTCAAAGAGCACAGGTTTTTATGCCTGTATTTAGCAAACAGGTACAAATGCAAGCCTGAACAGTAATTTTTTAGAAAAGCAGTAACACGGCAGTTTCCACAGAATTTAGAAAATCAATCAAAATCCCTTTAAAACATATCCTAAAGCTTAACCCCTCCTTACAGCAAAGCAAGTGTCTCATGAGCTAAATTTGACTCACTCCTGAATAAGTGTTGGGCTGTTTGGCCTCCACGTACAAAATCCGTAAGTCTCAACACAGGAATAACCTTGACTATGAATGAACAAAAACACATGCTGCACCTCCTGAAGAACAAGGAAACCTACATTCAAAGTGGTAGAGATCACAGTGCAGGCATCTAGCAAAGGCAAAACTAAAACCAAACACGTGCTCATAATAGCCTTTTGCAAGGGCAGAGAAATCAGCTCATCCCGATGACTCTTTCATCATCTGGCCTTCAAACGCACAATAGAAATGGACCCAAAAAATAGACTAAGAATGCCTCCTCCTACAAATTTTGTGCCCAAATATTCAGTAGAATTTGGGCCTATAACTCTTTTAGGCTTTATGAAAATTCCAGCTGTAATATTTTCCTTTAAACAAATAAAATCATCAGCGGTTGAAAATTTTTTTTTCTCATTAGTGGTGGGAAAATAAAAGCATTTAAATTCCCATCCATCAGAGCATTGCTTGGTCTGACAGGCGGCAATAGATTATAACCCACTGCTCAGTATATATTTTGTTTTCCCCTCTGTGCCTGATCTGCAGAGAACAGAAGTCCCCCAAAGCTACCATCTGTGGGAATGCACAACCAGTTTTATAAAGGTAATAGCGTGCCAAAACATTCTCAAGGCGTCTTCTGCAGTGCCTGAGCTCTAACTAACTCCCATGTGAAGTGGTGACACTTAACTCATGTTTTTCCAAAATAGCACCAGTCCTGTCTTCACTCTTAATGGTCCAAGCAGCTTTAAAATAAATAGTCAGGCCCTGCATCCTTGGGTTTACACTTTAGCATCTCAAGTTTCAGAACTAGAAACCTCCAGTTCAGGTCCTAGCTGTAACTAAGACAGCAGCAACAGATTACTACCACATCCTCTTGTTTGGCGCCTTCTTTTTTTCCAGTCCACACCTGAGAGGAGTTTTAGCAGCTGATGTCTCAGTAATGGGCTGGATGCTCAAGTACAAAAATGCATTGCTTTTGATGATCTAGTCCCACCTATCCTGCCGGATTCTGCCCCTGGGAAGGAATAATGCCCAACACAAGTATAAACTGGGAGAGGCGCGGCTGGAGAGCAGCCCTGCAGAACGGGATCTGGGGGTGCTGGTCAGCAGCAGGCTCAACAGGAGCCAGCAGCGTGCCCTGGCAGCCCAGAGGGCAAACCGCATCCCAGGGTGCATCAAACACAGCATAACCAGCCAGTCAAGAGACGGGATTATCCCGCTGTATCTAGCGTTGGCGCGGCCTCCCCTTGGGTACTGCGTGCAGTTCTGGGCCCCACCATTTGAGAAGGATGTGAAGGCCCTCGAATGTGTCCAGAGGAAGGCAACAAAGCTGGTGAAGGGCTGGAAGGCATGGCCTGTGAGGAGCGGCAGAGGATTCTGCGTTTGTCTAGTTTGGAGAAAAGGAGGCCGAGGGGCAACCTCATCACTCTCTGCAGCTTCCTGAAGCAGGGACATAGAGAGGGAGGTGCTGAGCTCTCCTCCCTGGGATCCAGGGACAGGAAGCCTGGGAATGGCTCAAAGCTGCATCAGGGGATGTTCAGACTCGACATTAGGAAGCATTTCTTTACCGAGAGGGTGGTCAAACACTGGAACAGACTTCCTAGAGAGGTGGTCGATGCCCAAAGCCTGCCAGTGTTTAAGAGGCATTTGGACAGTGCCCTTAACAATTTGCTTTAACTTTTGGTCAGCCCTGAAGTGGTCATGCAGTTGGACTAGATGATCATTGTAGGCCCCTTCCAACTGAACTATTCTATTCTAATTCCAGAAAGCCTCTAAGGCTACTGAGCTTCCAAATAAATTGTGCTTTCTAGCTACAGAATAAGGCAAGATACCGGCCACTAAATCTAAGGCACAGCTTTGTGTTGCTGTGCTCTGTGCCGGTGGCCGGAGGCGGCACCGGTGTTTGGCTGTGGCCGGGCGGTGCCTGCCCAGCCCCGGGGCTGCCTCTCCAACATTTCCCCCCCCACCCCCGCTGTGGGCTGGGGGTGGGCGGGATCTTGGGAGGGGGCGGCCAGGACAGCCGGCCCGGGCTGAGCGGGGCTGTTCCGTACCATGTGACGTCTGCTCAGGGATAAAAGCTGGGAGGAAGGAGGAATGGGAGGGGGCATTCCTGGTTTGGGACGTTTGTCTTTGTCCTCGGGAGCAGCCGCGGCACGTGCTGGGCCCTGCTTCCCGGGCGCGGACTGGACGTCGCTGTGGTGAGAGATGGGGAGTGGGGTCTGTGTTGTCCTTTCCCTTTTGTTTCCGCACGTGGTCTTTGTTTTATTAAACTGCCTTTGTCTTGACCCACGAGGTTTCTTTCCACCTCATTTTCTCCCCCTGCCCTGCTAAGGAGGGGAGTGATAGAGCGGCTGGGTGGCACCCGGTGTCCAGCCAGGGTCAAACCACCACAATTTGATAGCATTATTATTCCCATTTGTGGCTGCTAGCAGAGAGACTGTCTGGAGATCTGGTTTATCTGTTTGGAGACGGGCAAAGTGCTGAAAAATGAAGACTGCAAAGAAGGGGGTAGTGCATACTGCAGCAACAGTGGTGAAGCTTTGCAGCAACAACAATCCATGCTCTGATGCTAGATTCCAGGCAAGCTTTCCGGCATTATTGTCAGGCTGCACATTAATTTTCATTTTCTACTTACTTCAAGAGCAAAACATAAACAGAATCATAATCTCCTGTGCTCAAATAGAAGTAAAGAGACCTCCAAATATAAAAGTCTGCTTAACAAAAACTTGCATGCATCAGTAGGAGGAAGGGAAAGATAGGAACTTCATTTCCCTGTGTTTTAACCGAAGAGGGAATTTTGAGGCTGTTTCAGTGAACCTGACCAAACCCTCATTTGAAGGTACAGCATTTCTTGTGGCCCTTTACTCAACCCTGTTCTTCTCTAAAGTGCTACAATGACAGCATCAGGACATTGTGACAGCAGCTTAATACTAAGGCTGATAGACAAAGGTCACTTGCAAACTGTAGACCACATTCCCTGGCATGCTCCAGCTGTGGAGTGCTGTTTGTATAACCGAGAGCAACCGCAGACCTTGTTTAGCCAGAAAAATCAAATGGGATTTACCATCAATACCACAAAGCAAAGCAGGCAAAATACAATAACAAATCTTTTAATGTATGGAGATGGATATGACCTATGGAATTCAAACCTGCATTTCAGAACAAAAGGTCCTGTTTCAGCAATAATATTTCAGTTCAAATCCAGAGCAGTGATCTCACACACTAATGAATCCTCAGAATTAAGGCTTCCTCAGTTAGTTATTACATAGCACAGGGATAAGACAGAGGAAAAATTAAAATGTAGTCTCTGCCCCAATGATCTTACAACTTGTTCAAAAATCCTATTGCAATTACTGCAACAAAGTACTTTTTTGGAAAGACAGAAAAAACTACCCCTTTTCTAGCCCCGGATGCTAGTGTCCACTTTGACGGTACAGCATGCATCTGTACAATAGTCATCACAGCCACTTAGTCTGTCATTAATGCATCTCCCAGCAGGCCTCATTACAGAAGAATATGCACATAGCTGTACATTTATAGCAAAAAGAAAGACTCTGCTAATTATGCAACACCTGCCTATTGAGGGCCACCAAATACAAGAGGTATCTGAAATAGCAAAACTCAGAGAAACACTTGCGTGAAATAGCTTTACAGAGGACCATTGAAAAACTATTGGACTGAGCTTTCCATTTTCCTTCCCTATAACAAGAAGTTATTCACTTGTCTACCAAACTGCAGTTAAAACAATCTTACTTGAAATATGAAATATGAAAAAGTGCCTTCAGCTGAAAACTGCTTTACCAGTACATCTGTACAGTGCTAAAGTAAAAGGGAAATTTGCCACTGACTGCAACAGGAGCAGAAAATAGGAGACCAACGTGTCTCTCAGAGTAAGTAAATTCGTAAGATGTACTTACAGCTGAGCCAGGGGACTTAGGAAAAAATAACAAAACAGGATTCTATTTACTCTTAGAATCTTAATCAGCCATACGGCCTTTCATCTTGATGAATGAATAAATTAATGTACTGATGTTTTTTCTTGCTCTTTGAACAATGCCACATGCATACTAGAATGCTGTAGTGATGGGTGGGTAGTGAGAGGCTGAGAATTCATAGCTGTGGTTTGACTAAGAACACTTCAGCAGTATTCACCAGCATTCAGATTATTCATAACAAAACATCTTAATTTCCTCTCCCAAGAGAGATCCAGAGAAGCATCATTTAGCCCAATTAAAGTTGAAGTATGAAATTAGGTTTAAAGTAAAACATAATTGAACAGTCCCCTTTGCTGTATAGGTATCGCCTATTCTAGACATATATTGAAGATGGGCACAAGTACCCAAATCTCATCTCTGCTGGGTAACTTCTCCAATGGATGCTTGGGCTGTTTTCAGTATCATTCCAACTTTCTTCACCACAGACTTGAATGCTAGAAGACGCATACCATAATCATAGATGTGTTTGGCATACTAGATTGGGATTCAAATGAAAATAACTTGGAACAAAGTAGACAAAACTGTGCAGGGCAAGCTGGAGAGAAGAACAGAAAATACTAACAGGTGTTGCATTCTTTAACGGAGATGAATATAATTGTACCACAATTCAAAGCAGTCATTTATCAGATCCAGCCATAGGAGTCCTAAAACACCTTGGGTTATTGTGAAAATCAAGAACAGACTCAGAAGCCTCCTCTCAAAATAGAAATTCCTTTTTCCAGATAGGAAAAAGGTATCTGAGCTAAGAGATCTGTGAAGTATCTTTGGATTCAAAGTAAAAGAAATGAAACAAATACTGCTCTTCTGAAGTTAAGCATAGCTTTGGCTGAATAGCTAGTGTAGGCTATAGCTGGTACACAGTGGCTGAACTTTGCTTTTGAGAAATCCTGTGTTTCTGATTGTGTGATAAAAGTTTATCAAGGGAAAAAAATTACAACCAATCAGGATTATAATTTACATTAAAAAGAAGTATTTGTTTTAAATAAAAGCATATATCTACACGTAAAATATACAGTGAAGTATTTTGGATAACTGTATCACCCCGCGTTTCTGTTTTATGAGGCACATTAAGCTGCTTTAGACATATTGTACTGATTTCTGGAGTTAAACATGGTACGCGCAACACTGTTTGCTTTATCAAAAAAGCATCAAGTCAAAACATTGCGAATAGAATAAATTCTGCTCAGGCATAGTTCTGTGACCTCATTCCACATGGTGGAATTTCAAATATTTAACACATTTTCTGCCTTTCCAATGCAGGAGAGAAATCATGTCAATTATTTTACCACTTGTATAACAAAATAAAGTGTTGGGCTTTTTTGTGAAGTGTTAGCCATATTGCCAACTATCATATTTGCTCCCAGTTACTAATAGGATAAAATAAAGTGTATGCATAATTGTGAGGAAGTGTTTATTCATGGACTTTGAGCCCCATACAGGGATGTGCCTCATGTAATTTTATCATATCCCACGATGCTAAGATGCAACTGCAGTAATAAGATGGGAAAGGCATATGGTTTTAAACTGAAAGAGGGTTGGTTTAGAGTGGACATCAGGAAGAAATTTTTTTTACGATGAGCATGGTGAGACTCTGGAACAGGTTGCCCAGAGAAGTTGTGGATGCCCCACCACTGGGAGTGTTCAAGGTCAGGTGGGATGGAGCTGTCAGCAACCTGATCTAGTGAAAGATGTCCCTGCCCATAGCTGGGAGGCTGGAACGAGATGATCTCTAAAGGTCCCCTCCAACCCAAACCATTCTATGATCCTATGACCTGAATATAGTGACTTTTTTCTGGCTAGATGTCAAAGATTCCCTGAAGTTTTCATGTTTCCTAGAACACTCTTTGGTAGCGCTACATTTTTCACTAGTAGAATCACTGAGTTCGCAGGCTTCTAATTTGGGCAACTGTTTGGCACTTCCCATATATACATAGGGGATTTAATGCCATTTTCTTTAGCACTACACAGATTATTTCTGTGATGTCTTAAGTGACAGAGGACAATGTTTTACTAGGGCTGGATCAAATGTTTCAGTTACTTGCTAATACCTTGACTGTTCCCTGACATCCATACCTCCTTTTTCCAGGTCCTTGAAAACAGTTATTTTAATAATGAACACCTTAAAAAGTATTATTTTACTTTCTGTCTCTCCTACCTGCAGAGGACATCACAGATATTTTTTTTTTTTTTTCCAAATGGCATCTCCACCTTAAGCCTATATACATCCCTAACAAATTATTCTGGCATAGCAAAGGTCTGTGTTAAGATCTGAAGTTCTTTTTAGTGATCAAAATCTTCACTAACAAATATAAAACTACACTTCATGGAGGAAATTTCCATTATTAGCCATCTAGGAGACTTACTGGACATCTCATATGTACTGTTTATACAGTTGTGAAATAAATAGATGACCTCCCTTTGCCAGTAAACATTTTCTCCAGGCATCCACTTTTAAAGACCCAAAGGAAAATATATTGCCCTTTTGGCAGACTGTGTCCTCCGGGAAGTCTAAGTGGATATGGTGTTTTTAAAAACACATCTGCCTGTATAGAAATAAAAAATAAGTAGCTTCAGAGCTTTAGACTAGAGAACAAGTCTTACGAGGAGCGGCTGAGAGAACTGGGGCTGTTTAGTTTGNAGCAGCCACTAACTGTGCTTCCTTGGCATCTCTCAACGGTTAATGTGTCTCAAATATGAGCATAACATAAATGACTTGATGGCAAATGCCCTTCTCCTAGGACTTCTCAGAGGCCTGTGTGTCCATGGGAGGTAGAAATGTATTCCCGATTGATGAGAAAGTGCATCCAGCTACCATGAGGGCAAAAGAGCATTAGGCATCTGTGTACCTTTGCATATGTCAAAAAATTAAGCAGTTCTTCAATGTATGATAACTCCTTTTAGATAGGAGGTATTCTTACTCACTTTTGGAAGCAATAGTTTAGATATGGGCAATGGCATAAGTACAATAAACAAAGAGACAAGTCATGCTAAGCATAGATTAGTCTAGAATTAGGAACACAAAATGTTGACCAAGAGACAAGCATGTATTTATGCATTAAAAAGCCACATGGAAGTCCACTGTCATAAGAATATTTACTGACATGCAGTAGAAAAAGTGTAGTTTTTTGTCATATCGCTAGAAGTAACGAGAAACTTTAGGCTTGTATTTTTGTTTCCAAATCTAACAGCATTATGCTTTATTTTCTTGGTCAACACTGACTTCTTTGTCCCCCCAAAGACCCCAGCACCATCAATAAAGAAAACACAATTATCTGCACAACACATCAAGATCTTCACAGAGTCCCAGAAGTTCACAATATGACCCTATTAACCAGAGGGCTGCACTGTCCCTAAAATTGTACTGACACTGTTGAGTTTGAAGGCGTGAAATTCTAGACCAGATCACGATTAATACTGTAAGACAAATCCACGCTGTGTAATTTCTAAATCTCTTCCCTTCTCAGCATTAAAAAAATTAGGAAGTCCTGCAGGATGGGCGGAGGGAAGAAAAGGGGTCAAATCTAAGTAGATTACAATACAGTCTCAAAATCTAGAGCTGGTTTAAAAAAAAAAAATCATAATTTATGTAGTGTGGAAAATCCTGAAAATTAAGAATTCCCCTGTCTGACAGAAAAAGAAATGGAAACTTTGATATTTCTCTTTTGGAAATATTGAAACTGTCTTATTAAATTGCCCTGCTATTGTGAAATCAATGCATCATTGTTGAGAATACTATTTTGATTTATATACTGTCACACTTAAAAATGAAATAGCTGTGTCAAAACCAAGCAACTCCATCAAACCAAACACTAATTAAATGTTGTTGAAAACTGTAGCAAAAGGGTTGCTTCAGTTGACGACACCTGTGAGTTTTGTGAAGATTTATTTACCAAATCTGACATCAACTAGTTGTTTGGCAGAACAGCTTTTACAGCATAAAGAAAAAAATCTTAATAGATGGCAGCCACTCTTCCCCAACTTCCATGCTCAAGCTGATCTACAGAGTTGCAAGAAAGACTTGCTTCCTTCACGGATAAGGAAAGCAGACTGAAGAAGCTGCAAACCCTTGTCAGGTTGTATTCTAATGTGCAGTATCACCGAACATACATTTCATAACCAAATCATCATCGCATGCTAACTCTGGAAAGGACTCTGCCTCCATAAATTATTGTCAGGCCAGTCCCTTGCCACATTTGGATTTTGTGGTCTCACTGAACCTAGGCTGCGGTTCAGAACCTCATCAGCATTTCTGTAAGTGCTGATGTTCCCCTTGTAGCAACAGAGTGCTTAATGCAAATCTGCTCACTATTCATACTAGTATACTTGACTCTGGGAGGCTTATCAAAAAGTATCAATGGACTCAGGATTTCCAGAGCAGAGTGGTCAGTTTCAGCTCCTCTGTGCATGCGAGGAGAACAGAAACATGAGCAAACACTGTGCAGTTCAGCACAACTGACAATCGCTACTCAACAATATTTAAAAGTTAATAGCTCAGTGAACTGTTAATATCAACGTGTTCCATCAACAATGAGAAACAGGGCACACGTGACCGAGAATGCTTACTTACTCCCAGTATTTCAGAGTGATATTCACCTTTCTCAGAAGTCCCTACCACAAAGGAAAAAATACTTCAGAAAGGATGTTGGTACAGGCACTAGCTCATATCTTCTGTCCATTTCAAGGGATCAACTGATCACCTGTAACAGAGCAGATGAATCCACTTTCCATTCTCTGACCAAATCCTCCAAAATCTGCAAAGTCCCACGAGGAAGTTTCTGTGGATAACGTAGCACCTAAAATATGGGGAGGCACTACCAGGAATTCTTGAACTGTCTCATTTGTGTGATCATCTATGTTCTACTAAAGAGGAACTTGTCACATGGGCAAGTCATTTTATCACCACTGCACAAGTTGCTTATATCTGAAATTGCAATTAAAAGAAAGGGGCTTTTATTTTTCTTGCCCACAGGAAAGGTCTCACCCCATCTGAGCTTGCTCTAAGAGTCATATTTCAATTTCAGTTATACTTTAATTTTCTGCTTTCTGAGGGCAAGAGCAGATAGGGACCACAAGTCATACACGCGCTCCTCCCAAAGCCCTGCTATCAGACACCTGGCTCTGCTCAAGGACAGGGTGACATTCATTCCACTGTGAAGTGGATTTAGCTATGTGAACAAGCAGAAACTCTAATGAGTCTAAACTTGTTTTAGCTCATTTCAGCATTTCAATTCTTGCCAAGATAATGATTAACATGGTAATTTGAAACTCCGCTGACCTAACTCTCCACCAGACAAGGCTGCTGGGATTCAGATTAGGTAACCCAAACATCAGGGGTTTTTCCAAATCAAGAATGCTGATCCAAGCACCCTGGCTCTAGATCCCAACGCTGACTCTAGAACCAGAACTTCAGCACATGGCAAGTCAAAAACCCAAACCAAGCTGTTATGCCTTTCCATCAATTAGAGAAGTTTGATGGCGGTTCAGGGATACAAATTGGTATCCACCCCTGTGTCAGACAAAAAGACAACTCCTTCTGCAAGCTTTAGTCAAACAAAACTCTGTGGCCTTTATTCGTTCCTCCCTGGGTTTGCAGGTTCTTAATGCAAATTAAGAAAACTAATCCAAATACCACTGTGAAGGTTTTTCATCCTCAGCAAATCCTTGTGGCCTTTGTCTACTTCACCACCTCTGCCAACAATCTGGAACAATTTTGAGAGAGACATGTTCTACTCCCACGAAATGGTGAAACTCCCTTGGAATTAGAGTAGTTCCAGTGCTTTCGTGCTGGAAGTTTCATCCCAGTAGCTAGACTGGATTCATGCTTGTTTGTTGATCTGGTCTTAAGCAATATTTTTAGGAAATAACATTTCCGCATAAGCGAATTCCCGTCACTGCAACAATTCTGTTAGCTACAAGGGGAACACTGGCCATATATCTCCAGAGAGCGATTATCTCTCCAAAGCCTGTCTCATTTTGCTAGTGCAATTTGAATAATCCAAAATTAAGTCTTTGCTTTGGCTTTTATTTACCAGGTTTCACCTATGCTTTGCATTGTTTCAGAATAAAATTCAAGCCCTGATTATTGCCTTCCATGCTGTGTGTGTTATGTCACATAATACATGATTAATGAAACTGTTATTAAAAGTATGATTTATATTATTTTAGTAT
>WAAD01002314.1:344609-356623 GCA_013389945.1 Fregata magnificens
AGACCCGCTCGGGGTGGGCCTGGCGGCGCCGACCGGACGCTCGCTGAGGGCGGCGGGCCTTAGCCCTCGGACTAGAGCTTGGGCAGCGCGAAGCGTCCGCAGCCCGCGGGGCCGCGGCGCTTGGGAGCTCCCCCTTAGAAAACTTGTGTAGGCCGGGAGCGGGAGAGGGCCTGCCGTGCCCACACCTGAAATCGCGCCTCAGGCTGAAGAAACGCCTTCCCAAAGGAACGAGCCATCGAGACGGGTGTGCCACGAGGCCATGAACCTCAATGGAAAGGCATCCCGTAACGTTCTGGGGAACAGGCTCCAGCCCAGACTGAGTTCATCGGAACTGTTTATATATCTGAATAAACTGCAAAAGTAGTCACACTTCTTCTGCATAGCCCAAACGTCAGTGAGGCAGTCATGTGAACGACAACCATGGAAGCCCCTGCTCTTCAGCTTCTTCAGAAGCTTCCTCATCTCCATCCTTCTGAAGACTGACAGTGCTATCCCTGGAAGAGGTTGGTAGGCTGACAATAATAAACACATCAAAAATTCCAATCGTTATCCTTTTGGCACTTTGCAGAGAAGGTAAGTATCACTGTTAGACCTGGTCATGTAAGTTGTTAGTTTTTCTGCAAAAACAGGCGCTTCTTTTTGTGGACAAAGTGAAGACAAATGTTGTGGGTTTGGGGTTTTTTTCTAACCACAGCAACATGCAGGAAAAAACATTTCTAGAAACTAAAAGATAGTTTAGTTGGGTACTGGATTTGCAGATTATCTCCATGCTATAAAGTGGTTCCCTGGTTAGTGGCAAAATCAGAACAAAACTAGTGACAAAGGCTGAATTTTGAGTCCTCCACCCTGAACACCAAATTCCATCGGAGTCCCCCTTAATATCTAGTTGTTAGGCCTTCCTTTAAGTCCCAGCATTTCAAACATTTACCATGAAATCTTTCAGGAAAGGACTCTAGATGGGGTCTCATGAGAGCAGAGTGGAGGGGGAGAATCACCTCCCTCGACCTGCTGGTCACAATTCTTTTGATGTAGCCCAGGATACGGTATGGCTTTCTGGGCTGCAAGCGCACATTACGGGCTCATGTTCAGTTTTTCATCCACCAGTACCCCCCCAAGTCCTTCTCCTCAGGGCTGCTCTCAATCCATTCTCTGCCCAGCCTGTATCAATGTTTGGGATTGCCCCAACCCAGGTGCAGGACCTTGCACTTGGCCTTATTGAACTTCATGAGGTTCACATGGGCCCACCTCTCAAGCCTGTCAAGGTCCCTCTGGATGGCATCCCTTCCCCCCAGCATGTCAGCTGCACCACACAGCTTGGTGTCATCAGCAAACTTGCTGAGGGTGCACTCAATCCCACTGTCCATGTCCCCAACAAGGATGTTAAATAATATTGGTCCCAATATGGACTCCCGAGGGACACCACTCATCACTGGTCTCCACCTGGACATCGAGCCGTTGACGGCAACTCTTTGAGTGCAACCATCCAGCCAATTCCTTATCCACCAAGTGATCCACCCATCAAAGCCATGTCTCCCCATTTTAGAGACAAGGATGTCGTGCGAGACAGTGTCAAATGCTTTGCACAAGTCCAGGTAAATTATGTCAGTTGCTCTTCCCTTATCCACCAATGCTGTAACCCCGTCGTAGAAGGCCACCAAGCTGGTCAGGCATGATTTGCCCTTAGTGAAACCATGTTGGCAGTCACCAATTACCTCTCTGTTTTCCATGTGCCTTAGCATAGTTTCCAGGAGGCTCTGCTCCATGATCTTGCCGGGCACAGAGGTGAGACTGACTGGCCTGTAATTCCCTGGGTCTTCCTTTTTTCCCTTTTTAAAAATGGGGCTTATGTTTCCCCTTTTCCAGTCAGTGGGAACTTCACTGAACTGCCATGACTTCTCACATATGATGGATAGTGGCTCAGCAACTTCATCTGCCAGTTCCCTCAGATGCATCTCATCAGGTCCCACGGACTTGTGCACATTCAGGTTCCTTAGATGATCTCAAACCTGATCTTCCCTAATGGTGGGCGGTAGTTCATTCCCCCAATCCCTGCCTTTGGATTCTGTGAATTGGGTGGTATGGCTAGAACATGTACCGGAGAAGACCAAGGCAAAAAAGTTGTTGAGTTCCTCGGCCTTCTCCATGTCGGTTGTAGCCAGGTTTGTACAGTTTCTTTCACCTTCCTTTGTTGTCCTTTGTACCTGAAGAAACCCTTCTTGTTATTTTTCACGTCTCTAGCCAAGTTCAGCTCCAACAGGACAGGTGGTAAGTGAAGCACATGGATACATAAAGCCTGACAGCACATAACCAAGACTAGAGCTCTAAGACACAGGTTAATGGGCCATTAAAGGAACCACCCCAGCGTAACTCTGAAGAGATTCAGCCAGGAGCTTTGTAACCAATAGGACTATCCTTGGTTATCAGGAAGGGTCTCACAGGCAAGAGCAAATTTATTTTAAGATGTCTGAAGAGGATTGCAGGACCACATAAAACATATCATAGGATGTCTAGGGGAACGACCAGAGACCCCAAGGAATGGGTGAAGATGGGTCAGGGAGGAACAAGCACAGGAAAATGGGGGTGGGGGTGGTGTCGACAGGAAGGGGTAGTCATAAGAGCTAGCAACTGCATGCAAGCAGGCTGCTGGTCAGTAACCTTTGTCTGGCTGAGACATATGACTCATCACCATAGTGTGTTCTACACTTTTATTAATGAAACACTATTGATGCCTGTTTTCTGTAGCATTGTGCTCCTTACTCTGGTTGTGTACATACATGTATGTTCCAATAGCAACCCTAACTGGGACTAGCCAGCAAACAGGCAAAACCCCAAATCGGTAGATACCCTAGGTCCAGGGCTGAGACTGAAGAAGATACCCAAGGTCTAGACATGGATACTAAAGAGACTTAAGGGCATGAGTAGAGACTGGAGAGACCAGAGAATGGGAACATGTACTTGAATTAAGTCACTGAAAGCATATACATATGTTCCACTAGCAAACTTTAAGCAAGTAGGAACAGGATCAGGCCACTTTAAGCAAGTGCATCTAAGAGCACTGTCCTCTTGTTTATGTTAATCTATTCATTTATGGTCATGTCTGTAGTACACGTGCATCTTTGAAATTCACACTTAGCCTTACTCTTGGCTGGATGTGTGAACAGGGACAAGCAGCAGCCCTGCAGGGGAGGAATCTTCTGCACCATGCTATCCACAAGATGTGGCAATCCTTAACAAAATGATCCATTACAGTTCATGCAATTTCATTTGCTACAGTACACGTGAAAGCTGCACCATAAAGAAGCCCAGGGAGAGCAATTTAACCATTAGTTTTTTAATTGTGCTATCCCACTGGCTGTTTTTCTACTGAAAGCCAACTTATTTGTCAGATCCACAGACAGAATGGCAAACAGCTGTCACCTGTGGCTACCTGGAATTCCTCTGACACTTCTCAGTCCTTCAACATAGACATGGCACCTATATCTAAGTGCCTATATCTACTGCTTTAGTGGAACATCTTCTGTGTAGTTCAAGGCAAGCAAAAGTCCTTAAGTGGCCAGGCAGGTAACAGTTTCTGATATAGACCACAATGATACCGCTAAAAGGTCATCCAAAGAAGTTCAGTAAAGACCAGAGGTAACAGGGCAGACTCAAACTTCAAATATATTTTAACTAAAGCAGACAAGCTCTTCCCAATTCCTCAGTTAGTAGTCCTGTGTATCGGAACGTCTGCCCTCTGACTGGAATGACTTCATGAGAAGTACAACAGGTTCTCACAGCTCAGCATAGGCACTTTCACATAGGCTGCACCTTTGCCTGTTGGGGCACATCCATCTTCAGCTGCAGGCTCTAATAACTCCTACCCTTCATGTGAAGACAACAATGAATGTAGAAATTTCACTGGAAAGTAGTAAGTCGTTGCAAGCCCCATCTGCAATGTTGCATTCAGTGCACAGGTTAGAAGTATCAGCATTGTTCATGGTGTTACAGAAGACAGATTGAGTGGGGAGACACGACGTGTGGGAGTGTTATTGGCTGACAACGACGCAGGGAGGAAAAAGGGAGCAGCGATATCTGTGGATGAGGTCTCTCCTTGGTTGCGAAGCTGTAAGATCTGCCGCAGCAGGGCCTTTCCTTCTTCTCTCGTCTGAAAACAATTTGTAAAAACCAAAACAATACACCTATAGATGGGTGGTTTCTGGGTCAAATTCAGTATGTAAGCAGTATAAGTTATAGTAGTTTGTCATTCTGTAAGGCTGCAACCTATAAAAACCATCCTCATTTCTTTTTTCTTCTGCTACTTAAAAATGTTAAGGTATGTCACTTTTTTTTTAGTCTTTCCTCCTTTTACTCACCTGATTTGCATGTTACTTGTGTATTTCAGGCAGCGTTACCATCAACCACTGAAGCTGTCTAAATATTCCAGCGAAAAGTGGACTGAGGAAGCTTCAAATAAGCTGAATTCAGGTTCTCCAGAGTTCCAGACAGCTTTGTTAAGGATAGGCCAAACACCCTGCACTCATGGCTAGTGTTTACCTTTAGGCTGAAGTTAAAAATCCAAAATCGCCCACTTACAGGTACAGAACATCTCAGAATAGAGTCACATACAAAACCCAAGTACTTTTATATCCTCTGCACTGTCTACACACAGAAGATGAGGAAAAAAAGTTATGTGAGTACCATCACTACATAGTGTGTGAGAGTCTGTGACCATTTAACCACCTCCTCACCACCAAGATTTTCAGCAGTCTTAAGACAGCCATGTGGAACCTCAAATTCTTTTTAGTGAACACCAATGAGATATGGTTCAATTTTACCATCTATACCATATTCCATGATTTTAGTCAATCATAAGCAGTATTAGTGATCAGGTATACAACACCACCACTCAGGATGTGACCTACATGGTAGACAGACTTCATTCTTCCAATAAAGGATTCCTTCTACTCTGAGGGGAGCCAAGATCAAGGTCATAGATCCCCTAAGAAAGAAATACGAAAGATTGCACAACTACTCACATCATTGAATGCACAGCATTTCTGAGCACATGCTGAGGCTTCATCCCAGAGCTTACACTTGAAGTAGTATTGGGCCAGGTAACGGAAGGCAGTGCTGACCTCCAGATGCTCCACTATCTCCTACAGTGAGAGGGGTAAAAACCATCATCTTTGAGTGCCTTCCAAGGTAGTTCTACACCATGTTTACTCCTCCTTTTAATCCCAAGATATCGTCTTACCCCACAGGAATAGATATCCTGGATGTACTTGATATAGCACTGAGCTGCCTGTTCAGATTCATTCAGCTGCTCGTGTAGCCTAGAAAAGGAGAAAAATGGGCCACTGGAACAAGACTGCACTGTTGAAGACCTTCTTGGTCTATCAGAAAGTACCTACTCAACCTGCCCTGGACTAAAGCCAGGTCTTTTCCTTCAGAATTTGCAAGACATGCACCATGTACTGTCCTTCATGGAAAGATATGATCCAGCATGACAACGCTTACATTACCAGGAAGGGAGCCAATCAGATACTAACTGCTAGAAGCAGTGACAACCAAAGCAGGGACCTTTGCTTATTTATATATTAACTTATATATTAACAGACCTTTGCCATCCTATTTACTAGCTATTTCCTCCAGTGCTCCTTCTTCCCCCGCTACATCCCAAAAGTCTTTGTACAGCAGCTTCACCTTTCACTTGCCCCTTTCCTTCCCCTTCACTTTTTCCACTTTTTATTAGCTTATCCCCACCAAAAATTAGTGCTGATGTCAGAGTGTTCACGTTTATTTCACATTAGACCCTTTCCCAATATCACAACCATATACTGGAGGGGAGGGGCGGGGGGGGGAAATCAATCAGTCTACAATTTTGTACTTCATCTACCATCACGGATTGCTTTACATTTCAATACAACAAATACAACTGCTAGCACTGCCTGCTCAAATGACCTCAAGATTCAGAGGTCCCTTGCAACCCACGTTATGGTATTATTCCCTCTAGTTATCCTGAGGGAAACCTTTAGCTTTACTAAAGGTGGACACCAGAATTTCCAGTCACTACAGACCTAAAGATACAAATTATTACGCAGGTCCAAGAGTAATACTACCTAACAGCAATTCCACTTGTTTTACATTTAGTATTTCATCATCAGGTATCAAAGTGCTAGTTGCACGTAACACAATAGTGACAGTTCAGTGATAGTACATACTCACTTTGCTAGTTTCACCAGTGCCATTTTCTCCACATCTCCCACAGCATAAGCTCTCCAATAGCACTGTCAAGGAAGGAAAGTCAGTCAAGCACATCACAAAAATGACTCCAGCTCATGACTCATACAAGCAAGTTAGAAACAGAAAACAGCATGGCTTTCCAGCAAAGGCACATGTATCATCTGTAGATGACCCTTTTTATTTATCAGCTGCTCTAGTTACATTGCAGCAGAACTTCCCCAATTGTAACCGCCACAGAAATGGATTCAGTAAGCTCCTAACAACACACCATATGCATTTCCAGCAGCACTAGCTACACAATTTTGCTGCGACTCCACCTACTGTCCTGGGAGACATCCTAATGTCTTACTTCACACACCAGTTTTCACTTACCTTTTTAGCTTCCACCAACTGGTTGAGTTTCTCATAGCATTCTCCTAGAGCAACCAGCATACGAGAATCATTTGGTCTGCAAAAGATTAATTCCTAAATGTACTTTAATGGACAGCCAGCTGATCTCAAGGTGGGGCGGGGGGTGAGGGAGGGATGGGGAAAATCTACTCCTGGCAGCGTCTGTCATCCTCCCTTACATAAAACATAGCTCATACTCCCGACCAGCGTTCTTCGGCATTTAACCGACAAAGCCTTTGTTAATAGTTAACTAATACAACTAAAAGGATTTGGAACAGCGAGACTGCACAAATCACATAGCATTGATGTTCTCCCTTCCCCAAACTTAGTTTCTGCATGTAAATTCCTTCACTAGTAGCAACCACATCAGAGTGAACACCAATAAACACGGCTCCATTCTCAACTCTACCTGAGCTGGTGGGCCCGTCGGTAGTAATAGAGACAGTAAAATGGCATTTTGAGGATTTCATAGGTTTGCCCCAAGCCATACCACGCTCTGTAGTCCCTTTTGTTCACCTCTATTGCATGTCTGTTAAAGAAAAGGAGAGGAACTAGTCAAAAAGCAGTCAGGATCAAAACCAAGACAGAATTCAGCACAAGACTAACAAAAAATAGAAGGTACTACTTCAATCCTTATGTATGCAGACTCAAACATCATTTTGTGCAGTACATGAGTGATACCTATAAGCCTGGATAGCTGCAGATGTGTTCTTCATTTCCATGTACTCATGTCCCATGAGTGTCCAGGCTCCCAGATAACGAGGATTCAGTTTCAAGGCCCTCTGGAAATAGAGTGCTGCTTTTTCATGCTGGGAACGCAAGCTATAATAATTCCCTAAAGCAAAAGTCACAATATATAAATAAATTCAAAAAAACCCACAAACAAAAACCAGCAGAGAAGTAGAAAACAGACGGAAGAGGTATTATCTTCTACCTCCTAACTTAAATTATAAAAAGAAAGAGTCCCAATAAAGGCAGATCTGATTCAAACCTCAAGAGACCTAATAGCAGGCTGTTCTCCAGTGTTCTGGTCAGTCCGTTTCTGGTTGTACCAATCAATTAAGATGCCATCCCCCGACCTTGAAACTTATGTCATGATCTAACAAATTAATTTCCTGGTCGTGACACATGATTATTTCCATTGGAGTTTCAAGACTATAAATAAAGCGATTATCAGCTACATGCGCCTTCATAATGATTTCTTCAACTCCTTTCTGCACAGATAGTATTACAGCAGCTGTTTCAGAGAGAAATGAGGGAAAAGGGTACTCCGTCATTTGGTCTGCTTTTTAGGCTGCCTGAAACCACATTCACCAAGTGGTTTTGATAGCCTTGCTGGCTGATCGTTTTCACAAGTGTTTCTAAGATTTCCTCATACAGCCTGCGGACAGCATAATAAGAACATGTAAAAGAGCTGGCTCTCACCAATTACACAGCAGGTCTCAACACGATACTTGTCTATCTCACAGAGATTGTGAGCCAGGTAGCTCAACTCAGGCTTCATGCTCTAGTGAAACAAAGAAATGAAAGTGATGAAAAAAGGAGCATGTTACAATTTCAAAGAAAACCTAGGCAGTTAGCAGTGCATACATTGCATCCATTTCATGGAGTGGTGAAGTGGAAAGCAGAAGCTGAAAGCCTATATTCAGAGATATTAGACAGCATCAGCTGCTTTGCCAGTGTTTAACATACCTCTGAGAAATACCATCGTTACGGACAGGCAATAGAAAGAGTGCTTACCCTTACATATAGCAAGTTGGAGAAAGTGTCCATGTTTTCTATCCTGTAAGGATCTTGTTTCCTTAGCTCGTTAAATATGGATAAAGCTTTGTCAATATCTGAAGAAAGAAGAGCAGATGGGAGAACAAGAAGTATAAATGCCAGATTTGCATTAAGAGGCTCATTCCTACTAGCTAGTAAGTGTCACTGACCTCGGATATTGTGGTAGGCAACTGCAATCTGAGAGATGATGTAAGTGCTTTTGGAAAATCCTGCATCAATGAGACTCTGATACTTCTGCAGAGCCTCCTCTATCAGCTGCAGCTCTGTATAAATGTGTGCAAGAAAGAACTCTTTCATCCATGTATCTGGCAAGGACAGGAACTTCAACTAGCAAGAACCAAAGAAGAGGAGGAAGAAATGACAATCAATAGTATTCTAACAGCCACATGTGGCAAAGAATCCATTATCTTCCCTCCCATGATTTAGCAGATGGTCTCGAGGTAGGAGGCTTTCCTGCAATTGCTTTCTTAAACCATAACACCAGCTACAAAAGAGCAGTGTTAGGACCAATAATTAATATCAGGTTCTTCCAAAGGAGAGACTAAATAATGCCTATAAATTGAGAATACTGAAACAGGAAAGGAGCATTAAGACATGCAGTCTAAAAATCCGTACCACATGGGCCACGTAATTCTATTCAGTCACTCCCAATCTATTCCCATGACTGCTGAAATTGCAGAAGAATAGAAGCCATTTCATTTGGTCAGTCAGTGAAGGACTTATCGTCTTCAGATCTGACAGCACCTGACTTCTACTTCAGCCACTGGCCTTATTTCTCCATTAAATTCAGAAGTCCTTCAAAAGACTGTACTTTCTTCCTATGTTTGAACATCAATATCACGTCACTATTTTTGACGAGCTAAGTGAACAGACTCCAAATAATCTCATCAAAATACATTTTCCTTTTTCCACAAATCAGTAAGGCTCTCGTCTGTGCCACCTCTACTTTTTTAAATATTCCACCAGCCAGAATTGACTGAAGAATTCCAGCAGTGGTCTCAAAATCCCATGCATAAAGAAAAATAATCTATTTTGTTTCTATATCTAAGTTCAATCCTTTGATACAGTTCATCTCATATGTGCAGCTTTGTATTTGACAAAGGGAACATCCACATTAGTTTTTTAGTTTTAAAAGCAGTGATTCTATATATCCTTTCAGTCCACCAAAAATGCTCAATACCTGTGGAACTAGAACCAGATTGGGGTGGGGGGGAGGGAAGAAAATGAGAAGTATCTTAGGAAGATCTCCTTCATGTGACAAGGCAATAACCCTGCTGACAACTACTTCAGAACATGTGAATTAGCCATTTCTTAAACCACTTTGTGGGTGAATGATAAGAAATTAGCCCTGCCTGTATAAAGATTCTCAAGCTACAGCATGGCAAGCAATTGAAGAAAAAGAGGCTTTAACAACATAATTTACAATCTTGGATTGCCTTGCCTGATAGAGTGTCACAGAATAAAGCAGTGGGTGACGCCAATCTTGTGGCAACTGAACCACTGGTTAAACGTTGGCATTTGTTACCAGATCTTGGTATCTCCCAAGCTTTACCATCTCTTTATCTGTAATCAAGTTGCAAAGTTCCAGCCAGGCTCCCCAGTGCAAAGGTAAGACGTGGGCAGCTTCAACGAACACATCTATTGCTTCTTTCACCAGGTCCAGCTTCCGCAGCACGACACCATATCTGTAAAGAAAAGTTATCAAGTTAATCAGAATCATAAAATTCTGCATATCCACACAATACACATGAATACATTAGAAATACATGCAGACACTTACAGATAAAGGCCAAATCCATCCAGTTCCCGTGCCTTGTGTTTCTTGCTGAGCTCAACTCTCAGTTCTCGTAGAGCTTCATTTTTCACCTGTCCTTTTTCCAGAGGTCCTGCATGAAGAGAAAGTCAAACAACTAGCTTTCAATCAAGATTCTTACCACAGCAATTACAAAGTCTAGGGTATATTCAGAATCATCACTGATGTGACCTGAAGGCTTCCCAGTCTGTGATTATTTTCCTCTTTTTAAAATAAAATCACTTAGTCTGATCACCTGCTTTAACAGATGAAAATCTGTAACCTGTATTAAGCCAATGAATTGAGAGAGAATGAAAGAAGTCGTGTTACAGCACACTATTATCCAAAAATTGAGGGGAAAGCCATAAAACCAAGATGGTTTACACAAAGAGGCATTACTGGAAGCTTCATTATGTTGTCTTGTGTTCCTTGACACCAGAAACTTACCCAAACTATCCACTGTCTCATCATCCTTCTTCTTTTCCCCTGACTGTAGAAAACAGGAAAAAACAAGATTACATTCAATAGCATATTCCTTATACTGCTGCTAGCATTGCAGAAAGCATGCAAACTAAGTTTTCACAAACATCACAGTTCTAAAAAGAACACCCCTATCTCCCTTCCCCCTCCGAACATGTAATTTGGATTTCTAGGTGCTCATATGGAACAGGATAGGCAAAAAATAAGGTATGCCAGGGAGGAGTGGGAAGCAGAGGAGCTCAGCGCTAAAAGGTGACTTTTCCTTCTATCTTACCAGGTATCTAGAGTACATATACAAGAAGTAAGCTTTCTGACTCTTGCAGCCCCGTAGAAAATAGGCAGCCCTGTCATATTCCTTCAGATCAAAGTAAGACTTGGCTAACATATAGGCATCCAGATCACGAGCATCCTCCTGCAGGGAAACAGAAGAGTTTAAGACCTCAGAAGCTCTGACATGCTTTAGGAAAATCACCTAGTTACAAACATATTAATGAAACTGCTCTGAAAGGTAAAAAACCTAGTTTATTCATCCTCAAAGATGGTTTGAGTACCATTAGAAAAGTCTCTCTGTTCCCTTACATGATCTGATTCCCAGTTCTCCAATAATGACTACAAACTAGTTAGAAACATTTAAAATAAACAGTAAGATTCCAGAATACAAGTTGTGGCAAGCTGCCAGAAGGCATGAATTAGCTGTTCAATGAGTATGAATGACCACAAATAAGAAACCTATTCAGGAATTCCATATCAAACAATATTAACCTGCTAACTTAAATGCAAACATTTCCTTGGTAACTATGCCTTGAAATGCATTTATGACATGTTACACCACTGTAATGTAACAAAAGAGGCATATACCTAAAACTCCTACCATACACCTACGGAGGTGGGGATGGAGACACAACTCGTTTCTCTTGTGTCCTAAGGAGCACAAGTTCAATGGCACAACATAATTTGTATTACAATAAATTTTGGCCTTAGTGAAAACAAATAAAAATTAAAATTAAGTAGCGTGATTTCAAACTGTGCTTACATACAGCACAGCAACATGTAAAATGGAAAGCTTTCATCTGGGGAAGCATATTCAGCTCCATCCGCCCCATTAAATGGAGAACGGAAGGGAATTTCACTGCATTATGAAACAACCAGCACTCAGAACAGCCTCCTGCATGTATGCTTTTAAAGAGACCGCTGTCACATTTCTTCCTCAATAGCTGTAGATGGGATTAAAAAGCAGCCCGCGATCCCTGCCGGCAAGAACTACAGCGCCTTCCCTCCCAGCTCACGACCACCGCTGCGCCCGCGGGCACAGCGCGGGCTCAGGCCCGCCCGGCCCCACGCGCGGCGG
>WAAD01002314.1:365328-376656 GCA_013389945.1 Fregata magnificens
GCATTAGCAATTGTTTCAGGTAGTGTAAATCTTTTCACTCCAAGACAGATCTGTGAGTGGGCAAAGTGGGAACACTGAATAAACATGAAAAGAATGCAAACCCACAGGAGGAGGAAGAATTGTTTAGTATAGACTGGAGGTCTGACAAGTGATATGAGCTGCATTAGTGTGGACGGTGATCTTGTTGGGGTCCATGCTGTGAAATGACACTTGAAATACACTGAAAAATGGGATGTTAGGGTTTGCAATCTTTGGGCAGAATGGAAGGGGTGGGTTTTAATATGATTTTTCTATCTTTAATTTGTGATCCCCCCCCCCCCCCCCCCCTCTTTTTTTCTTTTTCTCTCTTTTTTTTTTTTTTTTNCCCCCCCCCCGTTATTTCTTCACGTATATACCAATTGTTAATCTTGTAAATCATATATGCTGCATAACAAAAACAGAGCGCCATTTATTAATTATGGGGAATTGACTGCAGGATATCTCATGTGGCAAAGTTGCATTATAGTCCACAGTCATAGCGCTGACCAGTACAATCTAAAATGTCTGATGTCCAGAGAGCGTGTTAACATGAGTAATGGTGCACAGAATGTGATCTCTTTTCCCGGCTGTTTGATGCAGTGCTATCTACGTTTTGCCCTTAGGCGACAAATGGTGATAGAATACACTGCAGGGGAAGTTTATAACTGCCCTGATTGAAAACAGACATGTCTTCATTACAGACATGATAGAATAATATTATTTACTGCAACAGTTGTTTACTCTTTTTCATCAGAATTTAAATGGCCAGTACAGTGCAGATAGTCCTGGAAAGCACGTAGTCCTTGTCTACAAAATTATAGCATGCATAGCAAGGCAGCAAGTTTTCATACCTCACTTGTACATCCGTGTTTTGTGTTACAGGGATTACCAAGAGGAGAACTTGTTGGCTATCACAGCCCCGGGTTTAATGTGGCTGTGGTAAAATCTGCTCTGCCCCCTTGAGACACTTCCACTGGTGGTAGACTAAGCAGCTAGATTTCATATTGCAAAAGATGAGTTGTAGGTGCATGCTCTTTTCTGCTTGTCTGCTCTGCAAGGGCAAAATGAGTAGTTGAGGGACAGTATTTTCTTAAACTGTCGTTGGACAAAAATCTTGAAATGAAATCTTAAAAATGTCTGAACACCTTTAGTTTGCCACGTTGCTCAGACTGCAGTTTCCTGATCCTTCTTCACCTGCTCCAGGATGCTTTATCCTAATGCCTCTGTCATGCTGGTGGTAGCAATTATGCAGCCATAGGATCAACTGGATTGGGAAACTGATCTGGCTTTAAACAAATTTTGCATGAAAGAGTGCTTCAGCTTTCAGCTGAATTGCCTTGTCCAGCTTGTGGGGAGACCATAGGACTGCTCACCTGGATGGTAAAAGGGCTACAAGAGTGTATGGGAAGGATGGGACTGTCCTTTTCAGCAGTAGTTTGGGTTTAGTTTGCATTCAGGTGGTTTGGAATCCATGTGTTTCATCTGCTAGTGAGAAGGCAGTGCTAGCTGTGAAGAGAGTTTTGTAGTGTGGACATCTCTGTGCTGGGGGATAATGGCCAGACGTACCAGATGGCAGTCAAGCTGAAACAGCTCCCTGCTGGAGTTGACCCAATGGTTGGATATGAAAAACTATGTTTTTCCTCCTACAATTGTTATTTGTAAAGATCTGTATAAGAACTGCAGAAAAGTGTGTGCTCTTGTATCCTGATCACATAAGGGTTATTTTAATTTTATTTGAAAGCACTGGTGCTATGATGCTGGATTGCTATAGACGTTTTGAGCATCTGGTCCAAACACCATTAAGGCCTGGTTTTGTTAAGGTTACTCATTTTACGATTAATGTATTTTATGTTTAAGGTAGTCTCTCTACTAATAAGACTTTCTCAGTGTTGCTAGAACCCTACAGGCCTTTGCAAGTAGCTACAACAATGCTTGTGATTTGTCCTTTTGATCCATTATCACAGACTGCTAGCTGCATGCAAACAAAAAGTATTCCTGCTCCAAAGGAAGTACTGAATTTTCTTGTGTGGAATGCAGTGTAGCAAAATGAAAAAAAGTGTCTTCAAATAATGTAACAGAGTACTGATGGTTATTTCTGTCGGTGCTGCTACGTAAAGGGTGGTGCTGGAACAACAATGTCAGAACAGGTAGTGGCAGCTATGAGTTCACAGTAAATTGTCTTTTTTGGAAGTAAGGAGATAGAAAACCATCTTGTGATGATGAAACTACTGTGAGAGAGTTAGAACTATTGTATTCTTCATTTGCAGTATGTGCAAAATTGAGATGGGGAACCTTTCAAAGCTGAATAATGTGTTAAGGTGCAGTTTGGAAAGCTTTAACTTTCAGCAGTAATAATAACTTCATTGGCATCTGAAATAATTTCTCCTCTGATTCACAGCAAGTAGCTGTTTTTCTTTCTATACTCTTTATTGCCTGCTTTTCTGCTTCAAAACTGAATTCCAGGAAATCTGCCTATGACTCAAGTAATACCGCATTATGACATCAGAGTAGGCTTTTGTGAGTTGTCAGTAATGTCTTTTTTCCTCTCTCTCGCTCAGATCTGCATTGCTTTCTTGGAAAGTTAATTGAGATGAAGTGACATAAAATGCCTCTGAGGACCCTGGAGTCATGCAGCAAAAGAGTTTACTGTGTCTGAATCACTTCTTTATATCTGAGAAATCCATTGACTCATGCGGTATATTTTCTGTTTTGAAGATATTTTATTTAATTGCAGCTTCTGATGAGCTTGAAGGTAGTATCAGCTATGCATGCATAACTAGCCCAAGTGCTCTGAGGAAACTAGCATTTGCTTAGCATATTGCCCACTAGGACCCCTAGATATCACAGTGAAACTGTAAAGAACCATGCAGGTTCTTAAGGATTCTGTTTTTCAAGAGCCTTCAGATTGCTGCTAAACTGCAGTTCCTAACTTAATGGAGAATAGACTTGTTCCCTTTTCAAGAGACCAAGACAATTGTTTTAACCAGTCTTCAAAAATGATGGTTAGGCTGAATTGTAAGAACTAGATTAGTTGGTTGGATTGCATTTAGTGTGCTGCTATGCATCCTAGAAGTCATTGAGGAAAAGAGAGACTGGAGACAATATATTGAGTGGTGGTCTTCCTCTTGCAGATGAGCAGTAGGAATCTGTGACTGATGAGCAGCCCAGTCAGTATTGAGATATTGCAGCCTGTGGTTCCACTGGCACTGCTATCTGACATAAGTCTGTGCTGTATGCTGAAAAGGTTAGTCCTATACTTTCCATCCTCATTTTGATGCTAATGATTGTACACCTAGATGGTACTGAAAGAACTAATTGGGCTGAAAATCCATTGCTGTTTTTTTCATGGGGCCACTGGACTCAACGTAAGAGTGAGGGAAGTGAATGTGGGAAGGCAGAACCGCCCCTTTAATTGCTGGTGAAAGTTTATGCTGGAAGAAGTAGAAGCTATTGGTATGCAATGATTTTTTTCCTCCCCTCCCCCTAGGAACCGAGCATGGAAGTAAAACAGTGGTCAAATCTGCTGGTAGTTTCCTTATGCGTCAGACCTTTGTTATTGAGCAAGTCAGTGCAGATTTCTAATGTCAGGAAGCTTTTAAAAGTTCTTTCTGCAAATCCTTATTTATATTTGGTCTGTCCAGGCATTTTTTTCCCCCTTTTTCACTATACTTACTCTCCATTTGAGAAAAGAGGAGAATGTTTTATGGTGATCAGCAATCCATTGCTATGTTTTAAGGCAGCAGCATTTTATACAAATTGGAGCAGTAATTTTGACCTTACAAAATAAATAAATGACTGGTACCCGCAGCTCCTCCTGATTGTAAGAGGGACTTGTGGTTGCTCAGTGCATCACCAAATCAGAATGCTTAGTAGCATTTCCGTTTTGCATCTGTGTTACTGAGAGGATGTCATCATCAACTTGATCTTTTTAAATAAAACACAGTATTTCTCTAATATTTTGAACCTTAGTATTGATTAGTGTTTTCTGCATTCTTCATTAAGAAAAAAAAAAAGTTTTTTAAATAGCTGCTATAAAACCAACTTCTCTCCAGCAAAAGGATGTTGTGACTGTTTTCTGCATAACAGTTTCTGTGGGGCTAATGAAGGCATAGTGCAAAGTAGAGCTGCATGTATTAGAGAACAAAAACAAAACAGAGGTGGATAGTTGTCAAAAGGGTGTGATAGTTCCTACGATGCTGAAGGTGCTAGTACTCTGGATACCCATGTAGAATTTACCTTGAAAAAATAGCTTGTCTTGGCAGTTATGGACAGCTTGTGAGAGTTGATGAGCATCATCACTGCTCAAGAGCAGAAATCTTAACCGTAGTGTCTGAGCAAGACGATAGAGTGAAAAGACTCATCTAGGTTTGTTTTGAGTTGGTTGTTTTGTTGTGGGTTTTTTTGGGGGGTTTTTTTGTTGGTTGGCTTTGTTTTTAATAGCCAGAGTAAATAAAAGTTCAGCAGGTAAGAAAACGGAGAATAGTTGAGGAGTTTGTAAAATGGCACTTTTGGGTTGTGTGTTGTCCTTTATCACTACAGGAAAAAAATAGAATGTGACAGGAAGAAACTTGATAAAACATGGTACCTTAGAAGGCTCTTTGGACTACTAGGAAAACCTTGATTTGCAAAATATTTCTGGTTCAGAAAAAGTCAAGTAACAGTTAGGCTTGATCAGCAAAGCAGGAGCTGTTCAAGACATATCACGGTGTGGGATTTTAGTAGTCTGTGACTTTTTTCTAGTAGGACCTCTGGAGGTCTTGGAAGGAGAAAAGCTGTGTGACCCCTCCTGTGGCTCAGATGCTGGACTGGAACACAGGACATGAGTTTGGGTACTGATTCTGTGCATCATCTTGTTTGGATTTGGGTAAGTTGCTTAATTTATGTTGTGGTTGTAGATGCGCAAAATTCACAGAATCACACAGAATGGTTGAGGTTGGAAGGGACCTCTGGAGGTCATCTGATCCAACATCCCTGCTCAAGCAGGTCCGTCTAGAGCCACTTTCCCAGGACCATGTCCTGATGGCTTTTGAATATCTCCAAGGTGGGAGACTCCACCACTTGTCTGGGCAACCTGTACCAGTGCTGAGACACCCTCACAGTAAAAAAGTGTTTCCTGATGTTCAGAGGGAACCTCCTGTGTTTCAGCTTGTGCCCGTTGCCTCTTGTCCTGTTGCTGGGCACCACTGAGAAGAGTCTGGCTCCATCCTCTTTGCACCCTCCTTTCAGGTATTTGTACACATTGATAAGATCCCCGTTCGAGCCTTCTCTTCTCCAGGCTAAACAGTCCCAGCTCTCTCAGCCTTTCCTTATAGGACGGATACTCTAGTCCCTTCATCATCTTCATGGCCCATGTGGGACTCTCTCCAGTATGTCCATGTCTCTCCTGTACTGGGGAGCCCAGAACTGGACACAGCACTCCAGGTGTGGCTTCACTAGTGCTGAGTAGAAGGGAAGGATCACCTCCCTCGACCTGGTGACAACGCTCTCCCTAACGCAACCCAGGATACCATTAGCCTTCTGTGCAGCACGGGCACACTGTTGGCTTATGTTCAGCTTGGTGTCCACCAGGACCCCCAAGTCGTCCTTTTCTGCAAAGCAGCTTTCCAGCTGGGTGGCCCCCAGCATATATTGGTGCATGTATTAAGAAAGTAATTTTCTTTCTGCTTCGTAGGCCTGGTGTTAGAATGAAATTAAAAATTTTTTTAGCAGGTTAGGTTCCACTGTGGTGGTGATAAAATGATTTTTAATTAACTTTTCAGTATAGTTGTGATGACTCCTCAAATTTCACCAGTTCTTTTGGAACGTAATGATTTGTAAGCCTTACTCAAGTGAGTGAATACCCAAGTAAACAGCGAGGCTAGATTACAGGGCTTTTATTACCTGTGCTAATTAGATTAAAATTCCTAGCTTGTTAACTGAGCTGTACTGATTCAGATGGAAGATAAAGTAGTGCACATGTAGACTTCTACCATGTTGATGAATTGCTGCAAAAGTGGTTTCTGCTGTCACTGGATCTGATAAAAATGCAAAATTTATGTCCTTGCTGTAACAGTGTATCATATTAGACATCCTGAGGAAAATGAAGTTAAATATTACTAAAGTATGTTCTGCACATAATTGACTTTATTTTCTTTAATTGAGAGTGATGCCGTTCTGAAACAGAATTTAGTACATCTAAATTGTCTGGTGCTAGCCGCATTATGATTGATTAGAAAGTCCAAGAAACCCAATAGTAACTTCTATGACGTAGCTTGTTTCCAGTTAATTTTCCACAGGTCAACAGAAATTGGGTATTAAGGACCTTCAGTTTAACTGGTGGTTTAACTCCAACACTGATACGTCGAGTGTTAACTCCAGCCATTTCTGTAATCCATGCTTTTAAACTGTTTCTGAGAGAGTTTTGTGAATTTCATCTAGATGCCCAGGTTGTTAAATTATTTTAAACATATATACAGAATATGTCTCTTCACCTCCCTTTTAAGAGTAAGAAATATAAAAAAACCCACAAACCCCACTAGATTAATATAATGGAGATGCAGTATAACGGAACTTGTAGGGATGTTTTTAATGAAAGTAGATTGGTTTTCTTATCATCATGAAAAGTTAGGATGACTCCCGCTCATCATGGAGTGCATATTAAAATACAAATACAACTGGTAACAGTCCTGGTTCAGGAAAGGAAAATATCACTTTATATAGGTTTACTGCCAGTGGTATGTGATTTACTGCTTAGCCTCATTCTGTTTTATTAGGTGCTGACACGATTTGGAAGAACTTTTATGGCACTTGATGCCTTCCCTTCCCAGGTTGCATAGTGGCATTTGGTCAGATGACTGTTAATGATTAAGTTAATAGTGATTTAAACTATTACTGCATCTCCTTTGAAAGCTATCCCTTCATCTGCTCAAGGATGACAGTTGAACATACATTCTCCTCTTGTACATTCTAAGTAAAAGTGAAACAGGTTAGCTTAAATCACCATAGTGTTTCAGTGGACTTGAAATGTGTAGCCATTTGAAGGATACTTGTGTTTTAAAATTGCTCTAACTTGTCTGAAGTCATCTTCCCATACTGCTATTATGCTGTCAGGGTAGATAAGTAAGAAGATTCTATATTGAAAGCGGAGGCTTTTCAGGCTCCCTGAACCAGTGCTTTCTGCCTAATTGAAAACTGAAACTAAATCAAGTGTGTGTATTCCTGCTTAGTAAATTGAATTTTTTCTAGTAGTTTCACTTCAAGGAATGTTGGTGTCCTGTCCTTCTTCAACCTCTTGGCCACTCTAAATAAGCGAGCTAAAAGAGGTCTGTTGGTACCTAGCTCATATGATTAATAAAGTTCTATAGGCATATCAAATTAGTAACTAGCAAAGAAGGACCCAAAGAGGACTGATTCTAAGAGTCTGGAGTTTTCTGTGAGTGACAGGTACAATAAGCAGGGGTGATTGGACTGAATCCAGTCAGTTTATAAATGGAGAAGTCGGCATTGGTAGCATGTCACAAGAGTGTAAGCACAAGATTTATTCAAGGAACATTTAATTAAACTGGAAGGTAATGGAAGATACAGTGTGTAGCCCTTCCATTATAGAAAGTACTACATTGCTTAGATGATTTATTACTGGGGAGAAATAACAGCTTCATGTTTTTCCAGGACACGGTATGAAAGTGCTATTTAACATTTGAAAGCTACACAGATTACACTGATACAACCTTCAGAATTTTTATTATGCTGAGTTGGTTTTTGGACTGTACATCCAAAAGCAATAAATTCTGGTGGCCCATGTGAAGATTTTGGGGTACTGTTATTTAAAAAGCACGTTCGACAAATACTACAAAAGTCAGTAGTGGAGCCATATGTTATAATCCAATTCCTTGTGTCAGTGTGTGTTTTGTGAATTGATAGCCAGTTCTTGATAGGCATGACACTTCCTTAATATACTCTGTTGTGTCATAGTATGTTGTTTGTTGAAATACTTTTATGGTTCCCTAGAAAGACTTGTCATTCTTTTTTTTCTTCTTTTTTTTCTCCCTGTGATTTGGGGTTTTTTGATGGAGAGAACTTGGGTGAATGTGCTGCTTGTCAGCTGGAGGTTGACAGTGCTGCATATTTATGTTGTTGGGCAATTACGTACTTTGTATTCTATAGGAGTTGCATAAGGGGAAGCTGATCTTTGCAATGCATTTTTCAGGGGCATAATTTTTAAAAACAGTAGTAGCTGGGAGTTAATTGAGCACTACCTTCAAGTTTACACAGCAATAAGGTGCCGTGCAGTGAGTGAACGTCAGTTTTCTTCCTAGACTAGTCTGTAATTTTTTTCCAACTGAAATCGCCTTCTCCTGACAGTCACATTGTGCAGTGAGCACTGCTGATCCTTTACTTTAGGAACATTTTGCTTATTTAAAGAGATGCTGTTCTGTACGCTGACTTCAAAAAGTCCAATAGAAAACAGCTCTTTCTATTTTACACTGCATAGTAATTCATATATTCTCTCCAGACCTTGAACGACCCTTCATACTTTCCATTTTCCAGTATGTGGGCTTTCCTCATGAAACCTTTCTGCTGTTTTTTGACCATGAAGTCACTGTTTTCATTTACTGTGTTAAACCCACACATAAAGTTAAGGCTGGTGAAAGATGGTACTTTGTGAAAGAGCATGTGTTTTGAGATGACAGTCTTTTAGAAATAAAGTTATTAAGAATTGTATAGGGGTGGGGGCAATAGGACAGATTTTGGTAAAGTTTGGATAGACTGCAGTATCAAAAAATTTTGAGTGCAGTATATTAAACCAACTGAAAGTGTATAGTAGTAGTTGTAATCCAAAGTTAGAGCTTTTACCACATGCAGATACTTACCTGTGCTGTAGTGTGAATACTTTTGCACAAGCTGTTACCAGTTAGTTTCAAGAAGGCTTTTCATTGAAGGCACTGAAAAATAGAGGCAAACTTTGTGACCTGTTTTAAGCATGAAAGAATGGAGACTTAGTATGAGAAAAGGGGAGGGAATGGTTGAACTTCTTGCAGATGCATCCATTGATGTCAATTACCATCCTCCTTTTTATGCTTAAGTGAAATGTGAGAAAATAAACTATATAATAAGGTCCTACAATAAACTCCTGGGTATGGGAGGGGTTATGGGAGAAGTAAAAAGAGGCATATATTTTGATAATATAGGCCTTGAAACAACCTTTAAACAACAAAAAGTTAACTGAAGTATTAAGGTTTAGAGAGTTCTTAGGAGGGTATTTTGAGGGGGAGGATATGAAGACTTTTCATTAATTCAGGCTGGTTTTTTTTTTTTCTTTTAAATACTGTGACATGCAATATTTGTAGAAAAGACATCATGTTCAAATCATTTGTCATGTTCACTTACGTTTATTCTTAAGTCCTTGCAGGACTGTCTGCTGTCAAGAATCCATTTCCTTTGTGACACTTGAGCTTCTCAAGGTACACAAAATGGAGCACAGAAACTTTGATCCGGACGAAAGGAAAATTTCAGTTATGGGGACAGATTATCACTTAGTTCTAGAGCATCAGAAGGTTTTTTGATCACTTCTTTTGACAAAATGGTAGTGTGTAGGTGGGCTGCCCCAGTGGAATCTCTTATAATCAAATCTGCAGTATCCAGATCACTGAGACAAAGCACTGTACTCTAAGCTGTCCTTCTGTTGTGCAGTGTCATGGACAGAAGGGAGATAGGACACCAGAACTGTGTTCATGTCTTTGTCTCCCCCAGAACGTTTAGAATTGGGTTGTAGAAGCCATACATTCAAAACTGTTTTACCCTCTATAGTGAAAAGGGCACCTTTTCAGTCACGAGGACTCCCTTCTTTCTGAAGGAATCTCTGCTTCTGAGATGATCACAAGTTGACTGGGACATTGGGCACTTCTGCTTTGAATGCACTTACTATTTCTCATATGTAGTTAAAATTCCTGAGTTCACTTTTATTTCTGATTTTTGTATTCTGTAATATCTCTGATAATGTGTTTCTCAGTCTGCTATAATGTTCCATGCTGTCATGCTTACCCATCTAAACAGGAACTGCCTTACAGATACTAGTCTCCCTTAGCACATTGTGGATGTTGTAACCACTCTTGTCAGATTATAGTGCCAGTCAGTACTAGCTGCAGTAGTGCCTGCTCCTAGTCAGTTATGGAACGTATATTTCTGTCAGAAAATATTTAAACTAAATATTCTGTGGCATTTTAGATATAGTTAATGTTTGCTTCTATTCTGTTTGAAATGTCAAAGCCCTAGGTTGTACACATCTGTGTAATGTGAACATGATCCTTGTTTCTTTTAGTACTGTCCTCTTATAATCTATTTGTTTCTTACCTTGTTAGATAAAACGTTTCAGAGGAAAGATTTGGCTTTGTTTTATAGCATCCACTCTGTTGAGCAGGAAATTTGTAATGTAGCTGCTGTGTGCTACCTTTAAAACAAAGGTAAAAATTCAATACAGTAAAAATAACTTTCTGGTTAGGTGATAAGACAGTATTGCAGTTTTACTTAGGGAATATACAGAATGGAAAGTGTTTTAAATATTTGTCATGGAAAGTGTATGCTGCTACGTATAATATTGCCGTGTCAAATTTCATACCAGTTACGGGAGTTGTCAATTGAGTATTTTACACTTGCTTATTTCAATATCGATTTGTACTCTCTGCAGAGGTTATAAATTCAGGGTAAAAACTGTCAGTCTGGTGTGACTGACAGGTTCTTGATTAATGAAGCCTAGGACTGAAATTGCAAAAAGGGGTGGATCTGCTGTTGCTGGTATGGAGACGGCTGAGTTTTACAGGATGGAGCATCTGTATGTAAAGATGCTTTTCAGTCACTCTTTCTTAAGATAACTGTGAAAATAGTACTATTAATACATGTTGGAAAGCCAGTGAAGTAAATGTGGCTTTTCCAGACTGTGGGCTGCCAGTCCCATTTGGGAAGGCTTCTACGTTAATCTGACATCTTGTTTAGCACTGATAACACTAGAGAGTCCAATTAAAGTATTTCAAGAAGACATCCCCATACAAGACTACATTGATTGTTCGCTAATGTGTATTGAATTTTAGCTAAATACAGCCCCGGGTGCTGTGCTGGAAAGCAGGGGAGCTTGCTGTCCGAGCTCTTAATTCCATTTATATTGATTTGGCTGCTAATGATATAACCTTCTACTCTAATTAACTGACATCTGCATTAGGCTGAACAAGAGCCCCCTGCTTGAAGCTGTCCACTTGTTTGTGTTATGAAATGTGTCCTCCTTTTATGTTAGATTTTGTCCAGATTAGCTCAGTCTGTGCAAAATAGATCATCTAAAGG
>WAAD01002314.1:381592-396306 GCA_013389945.1 Fregata magnificens
AAGCACTGAATTATAACTGATACCCCACAGTTCTTGAAAGTCCTTGGCATTTTTTTGAAGAGCCCATGATGAAGTCTCTGATGCGGGATTCTAAACTGGCAGGTTTGAAGTCAGCTTGGTTTTAATAGTGTCCTTGTCTTAGGAGAAAACACATTTTATTATGTTCTGCTTATAACTGTTAAGTGCTAGATGTTTTAAAAGAAATCCAGGGGGGAATCAGCTTTTCTATAGTCCATTGGAATGCCCGATATTATAAGAACAAAGCCAGAATAACTAAAATAGGACAAATACTGCAGAAAACAGTTTTGAAAAGTTTCCATTTGCTTTGTTTAGGGACTTAAGACTGCAAGGAACCTCCTGTGTCATCAGGTCCAATCTCCTGTTATCACAGTCACAAGTTCATACATATAATCTGTCACATAATACTTGTTTTTTCTGAGAGCAAATGTGTTATGATTTCTATGTCTCACAATAACAGAATAACAGAATAAATGTTTTTATTTCAGTGGAGTTTAAATTAGTCACTTGTGGATGCCAGGGGAATTTATCTGCAACAGCAATTCCAGCATTATAAAACAGCTTGCACTGTTCATATTCAGCTTTTTCTTGCTGAATATGTCACTGTAAGACAAACTTTTAATTTTGGCTCTCTGTATGTGTTGCAATGCAGATGTTTCCATGTAATGTTCCTCCCTGACCAAATGCCACAAAGTTAGGAGTAGGAATGGATGCAGTTTAGAACAAGAAGCATCATTATGGGAAAACACTTCTGTCTTCCTTACCTGAGCAGTATACTGGAAGGAGGAAGATGGGAATATAAAGATCAAAATCTTTAATTTATTTTTGGATGTGAATGTGGAACCCTAGATGGTTGTGGCAGGAGAAAGAAAGCTGAAGTCTTGTGCAACAGTTTTATTCTTGCACTATCTTCAAGGGGATGATACATGGAACAGAGTACATGTGTGTGTGTTGTGTAAGGAAAGTGGAATAAAAATTGTTAGATACATAGTTCCAGTTGCCCTAACTCTGTTTAGTGCTTTTCTATAATTTTGCTCTTTGTTTTGATCAGAGGTTGCTGAGATATAATTCAGTTGAAGACTAATTTACTAATTAATTTTAATTCAGTCAGATAATCAGTAGAACATTTCTCAGTCTTTTTATCTACACACAGAGATAACTGTAATCTTCTCCCGTGTTCTCAAGCTCACTAGCAACTCTTCTTGCAAAGTGCTTCTAGAGGCTCCAGTCTACCTGTCTTAGCTCTTCAAGCACCCAGTGGTGTCAACTCTGTGATTCTGGCCACGCAATGAAACAATGGCAAAGATGATTTTCTCTCCATCAGGATAAGCTGTTTGAATGTTGATTAATAAATTTTGTCATCTGATGGAGGGAGGGGAAGAACAGCTGAATCTCATGCCTTACAGGAGAACAGGTGGGACCAATAAGAAGAAAGATGAGCCAAAAATCACACAATTATTTTGTGCTAGCTTAATGGCTGCCTTGTTCTGCCCAAAGGTAAAGACATAGTTATCGGTGCTATTTATCAGGTCCACCATTTTAGTATAAACTTGTTTAAAACAGGGTAGAGCCCCTTTTTCATCTTAATTAGACAGTAACCCATTGATTCCAAGTGGGCCTTCATTTCCTAATTATTTAGTACATAATATAATGTCATTAAACATCTTTTGAGTGGACAGGATTGCTCTAAAAGCTTTAGCTCCAGAGCTCTAATATTAGGCTTTTGGCATTCATCCCTGTGTGTGAAAAGCAGTCGGTTTGTTTACCAGGAATTTAGATTCACATTACTGGGGGAATTAGCAGTGAGCTATTAGTCTGATTCAAGCACTTAACAATTGCTGATCATCTCCTCCTAGCCTGGGGATAATGGAGGTGATCAGCTGTAAATGGAAAGTATGTGGGGCTATTTTCATGAAGGCACTTGGAGAAAGTGCTGCATCCCCGACCTCTGCTAACCCTGGGGTTTGCAAGAAACCCAAACACCAAGTCACTTCCTGGAGGAGAGCTAATCACCTATAAGAAGAGCTTCCATTAGAGACTAAACCAAGCTCAGCCTCAACCGACCCTCCCTCATCTGAAAAAAGGTTCAGCCACAAAATCCCTGAGGTAGAAGTGATTAGCCTCTGATCATATTTACCAGTATCTGTTTCGATGGGGGAAGCAACTGTAGAATAGCGGCTGGTTTTGATTCTGCAGCAGTGCTGAATGATCCTGTTGAGCTCAACGCTGCTGGTTGGCTTCCTGCTTCTCCACTGTTGTCCCCCAAAGCTTTGTCTCATTCATGGACACCTCAAAGATTGCTTTGGAAGTTTTCCTTCTTGTTCTTGTGTAAAGTTGCCTACCATTTTAGCAAATAGAGTGACTTGTGATTTTTAGGATGTATTGAAAAAGATACTTTCATTCTTTATAGGTGCTGAACCTGTAGTGTTGTCTTGTCAACTCGAAGTTACTGTTCTTGTCAGCAGGTTTTAAGTGGCATGCCAGGGATCTGTAGCCAGGAATTACTGTTCGAAGTAAAGCTTAGCTTTTCCTCATCTGTGATACCTATTGTGCCCCCCTTTAAAAGGAAAACTGCAGTCACTTGATTGTTACTGAAACATATGCATTTGTTGGAGGCAGTGGGAATGATTTTAATGAGGCAAGGACACAAAAATTTTGGACTTCCAAATTCAAGGCTTATCTCTGGCATCACCTTGCTTATGACCTCAGGCAAGAAATGTGTATTTCTTCTCCCATTTGTCACACGAGAAACAACTTATCTAACACAGTGACTGAGCTCACTGCTGGAGAAGGACTGTATGAATGCCCTTTGTAAATGCTACATTAGACCATGTTAAGAGATCTAAAGCTACGTCAGAGTTCTAGAAGCCACGTCTGAAGTACCTGACAGTGAGTGAAGTCTGTAAAAGTTAAGATTGCTTTGTAAGAGATTCTGTCTAACTCTGTTGTCTAAATTTCTTTCCCATAATGCCTCCAGCAGTAGGAGGCAAGGAGTGTAGCTTCTATTAAATGCAAAGGAAGGCAGGAGACTTCTAGAGTTGCAAGATAAATTTTATTAGTGAGATTTGGCATTATTTTACACTATTAAAAATAATCTACATTACAACAATTAGAAGGTTCCCTCCTTGTATATGCTTGCTGAGAGCTCAATGTTAAGACTGTCGGGATAGAGAATTTTTATTAGATTATTTTTGTATTTAGACCAAAGGTACTCATGGGATGTTGTATTCCAGTTTCTGGGGAATAGAAGCTGAGGGGGTTTTGTAAATTGCCCTGTAGCGTGGTTAGTAAGAACTGTTCTGAATGGGTTTATGTAACTGTGCTCGTCTTTGAACATTAGTGATGCTAACAGAACTGAACCGATACTGATATTGGCATGACATTTCCAGTAGTAGTTGTACTTGTGCATGCCTCTATGCTGTGTAGTTGAATAACTGTGATATTTGGAGATCAGGTGTTACAAAAGTCTAAGTGAAAATGGGTTTGTACTCATAGCAGTGTGACTACCTGTGAATGCAGGTGTATTTAGAGGTGAATTTTGTTTGCAGTTACTGATGAAAAAGCCTAAGAGGCAGCTGTGTATATAAAGGCACATATATACATGCGAAAGGGACATACGACACTTGGAGAAAAACCTAAACTGACATGTTTTGATTTAATTTCAGTCTAGAGCAGGATTTGACAAGCATTTTCCTATGTAATCCAGGACATGATGGAAGGCTGCAATTGCAATCAGTAACCTTCTTAGTAGGGGTAAGGGGCTAAAGGTCCACAGTGCCCTGAATATGAACAACAAAATTCTAATATCTTTTTCCACATCAACCTTAGAGCACTAAAGTGGGGAAAGAGGAAAGATCACAGTGCAGATGGGTGGAAGAGGAATGCAGTCCACTGTGTGTGTGGTACGGATGGCTCAGGGAAATCTACTCCATTACTATCACAAATACCCTCACTGATTTGTGGAATATTGGAAAGAACAATTTCCTCTTCCCTATCACTCTCCACTAAATTCTGGAGATGACGGATGCTTAATAGCACTTAATAGCACTACAGTCAAAAGTCTTGACAGGTTTCTAGTCCCACCATATGGAGGATGGTCTAATGTAGATATTAGAATATGGTAACATGGACTCTGTTTTCATTAAAGAATGGTAGCAAACATATGGAAACTGCTGTCGCTTCATCCAAACAGCCATATTTCAGTAGGTAATTGGAAATACTAGCGTTCGTACTCCTCTTTATTAAGAAGACATGATATTTGTTCCTACTACATGGAAATAAGATGTTGCTTCTCTGTGCGACAGAGGAGATGGTTCTGCTCCATACAGTGATTTCCTTGCCCTACCTGCCCAGAAGTAAAGAGAAGGCTGGAATTTGAAATGGGAATATTACCACTGCAGAAGGACAATTACTCTGATACACATGACAATGTAAGATTCTGTAATAAGGAGGTGTCTGACAGTGACTGGGAACCACAGCATATTACCTAGCTGGTGCATCCCTGGCAACAAAGCACAGGGTAAAAAGTAATACCCACCTGTTCTGCATCAATTCAGGATTGTAATATTGTTTGGCTGTGCATAATATTGTTCAGATCTGTTGTATCTCATAGGATGAGCAAGGGGCACTATATGTGTGCACGGAGGAACTGCTGTGAGCAGAGTTTCTAGCTATCCTGAAAGTATAGGCTGGCTGATGAGGCAACACTTGCACACGATTGATTGTGGACTATTAACCTATGCTCAGAAATCAATATTCACTTAACACCATATTTTAACAGGCAAATGCAGTACAAAATAACAGCAGTTACACAGTGCACACATTTACACTCGGTATAAACAGGTCATGAAATAGAGCTTGGCAGAGGAGGAGATCCTGGCAGGCAGCGTGGAAGGGGACAATGACAACTTGAATATGTGGAGAGGTACAAGGTAGTTGCAGCTCCCAGAGATTTTTGCAACTCAATGTCCCAGGGGTTTTGTGGTCAATACAGCTTCAATGAGCTATATGCATTCTCTAAGCATTACTAAGAAGGTTGGTCTTGAGGCTAGGCAATGTCATCCTTTGCTAGATAATACTGAATTTACTGGGGTTGAGCACAGAAATTCATCTTAACCCACAAAACCCAAGCCTATTGCTAGCCATAATGGACGATACATCTATGTTGCAAGGGGCAAAACAGAAAGCAGCAAGAATATAAACTGTAGTATAGCGTCCTTGATCTGGGATGGTATTTTTCATAAACATAAAAGAATGGATTTGAAAAGGGAACTGAAAGTAATCCAGAACTGGTGTTTACCAGGGACTTTGTGTGTATGTTTATTGAGCTTTACTTGCAACCCACCCTGGAGCATGGACTTCCAGTCTTTAGGATGGTGTGCCTTGACAGGCTTGAGGAGTGGACCCACATGAACCTCATGAACTTCAACAAGGCCAAGTGCAAGGTCCTGCACCTGGGCTGGGACAATCCCTAATACCAATACAGACTGGGGGATGAAGGGATTGAGAGCAGCCCTGCAGAAAAGGACTTGGGAATACTAGTAGATGAAAAATTGGACGTGAGCCGGTAATGTGCGCTTGCAGCTCAGAAAGCCATATCATATCCTGGGCTGCATCAAAAGCAGCATAGCCAGCAGGTCGAAAGAGGTGATTCTCCCCCTCTACTCTACCCTACCCCACCTGGAGTCCCGCATCCAGCTCTGGGGTGCCCAGTAGAAGACAGACGTGGACCTGTTGGAGCGGGTCCAGGAGAGGGCCACAAAAATTATGAGAGGGCTGGAACACCTCTCCTATGATGAAGGGCTGCGACAGTTGGCGTGGTTTGGCCTGGAGAAGAGAAGGCTCTGTGGAGACCTTACTGTGGCCTTTCAATATATAAAGGAGGATCATAAGAAAGACAGAGAGAGACTTTTTACCAGGGCCTGTAGTAACAGGACAAGGGGCAATGGTTTTAAACTGAAAGAGGGTAGGTTTAGATTAGACTTAAGGAAGAAATTCTTTACTCTGAGGGTAGTGAGACCCTGGAACCAGTTGCCCAGAGAAGTTGTGGATGCCCCAACCCTGGAAGTGTTCAACACCAGGTTGGATGAGGCTTTGAGCAACCTGGTCTAGTGAAAGATGTTCCTGCTCATTGCAGGGGGTGTTGGACTAGATGATCTTTAAAGGTCCCTTCCAACCCAAACCATTCTATGATTGTATGCCTGAGGAAGAGCTCCAGAAGGTGGGGCGGTAGGACACGCTGTCTCAGGTCCCTCCCTGCAGTCAGAAACTGAACCCTGCACAAGTTCTGACAGAACTCAGACTCTTGCTTTAAAATATTGCACTGGAATATTAGCCTGACTTACTCAAAATGCTAACATGGCAGAAGCAATGATGGGTGCCGTATCTGCAGAGCTCAGTGCAAACTGGCTGGGGGAAAGTGGGGTGCAAGTTGGGGAGAGGTTTTCAGCGACTGCTGTTCTGCTTTAAGGCTGTTCCATTCCTCTTTTCTGGAAGCCTTCTGTTTTCCAAAGGTAAATCAGTAGTGGGAGGTGCCTGGATATGGAATAAGATTAATAATGTGGGAAGGAAAGATGCCATTTATGCCATTATGCCAGTTAATGTGGGCTGAGCAGCAGGGGCAGGAACAGAGCCAGAGATGGCCAAGAAATAGCAGCTCCAGAATATACAGAGGAGGCCATAGGCATACTGCTGCGTTCAGAGATGTCTCGCTGCGTCTTCCCTTCAGCCACCTAGGAAACGAAAAGGAGGAATGAATCCCAGTTAGACACATTTATGCTCAAACGTCTGGCTGCAGAGCCTCCAGTTCTGAGTGCTAATGTGAGACCATAGGAAACTCCTGTGGCCAGGCAGCATGGCCTCCTATTCCTGCTTGTCTGTGGAAGGAATAGCTCGAGGTAAAGTGGTCCAGGGTTCTGCATGCATGTGGCATCCCTCACTTTGATGTCCAAAATCACACATCCACATCCAAGGTTTTTCAACTACTGTCTCTGGGCCACTTGACTCACTGCTTTGTGAAGGCAACATTCGCTGCTTTGTGAAGGCAACAAAGCAATGCATACCTGGGACATTTCTGAAGCAAGAGATGTGCTGGCACTGTCTCCTTGGAAACTTAGGGAAGATGAATAAAATAAGTCTTCCTGTCTTTCTAAAGCTGTCTGCTTCAGGTGCATTTGAGACCAAATGGTATTTTCTGTGAACAGAAGTAAAGCAAGAGTCTTACTGTGCTTTTCTTGTGCACACCTTGGAGTCTAGTGAACAGAAGCCTACGGAAGCTGTTTTAGGAAATGCACTCACAGCCTGTGTGGCTTTGATTTAGAAAATACATATTCTCTGTTCAGTGAATGGCCTGTTAGTTTGTGGGTTTACTTGTGAGGTTGAGCAGACTGCAGAGCCAATTTGCATTGTACTTGAGAACTTTTGGGTCCCTCTGGGACTTTCCCAGCTGTCTATTTTGTAAGGGGCAGGTATGTAGTATCTCAGATGGGAAGTTTAGGTTGTAGGTGTATCTATAGTGCTGGGTGTAAGGCTTTTCTATACAGCAGGAGGTAGGTTTAAATATTAATCGTTTATCTAATGATGCTGGTTTCTTTGATACCCTTTGGAAGCTTTTACAAACATAAAATATTTAAATCTTATTAAGGTCTGCTGCTAAAATGCTAGGGAGATAAAAGAAATACAGACTTAGGATTACATAGTTGCATGTAATGGGATTTTTGTAACTGCTATACTGCTGAATCTAGTAACGGGGCCTGTGTCAGGAGCTACTTGTCTTGACCAAGTAAGTGAGGGCCAAAGGCGAGCATAGGAAAGGAGGGTGAGGAGCGCAACCCAAACTCCATAATCCTGGTGCACTGATGCGGCTACTCAGCAGCCTATGGATATAGCATGTCTGACCTCCCCTTGTGATTTTTTTGCAACCCCTTCATTTGAATGTTGTTTGGAAATAGCTTCATGGTGTTTGAGATGAACAGAAGTTCATCATCAACAGATACAGAAACACTTCTGACAGCAGATCCAGGCTGGTCCCATTGGTTGGACAGGAGATCATGGAGACACTGCAGAAGAAGACAGAACTATACGCAAGAGCAATGCAACATAGGATCTTGAAATCAACAGGATTTGAATTTCCCTATGCTGAGCTGTTTCTCTGATTCTGTGATATGATTGATGCTTACCAAGGCATTTGTTGCTCTCAAACATGCCGAGTATCTGGTCACACTTCTCCTTCTGGTTGCCGCTGCTCTCACATGTACACCACAGGGAGACCTCCACACTGGAGTTACTGACATAGTTGGGTGTCATGGGCGTGCCTGTCCCAAACCCCCAGAAACTGCAATCAGGATTTACTTCATCAAATGAAAGCATCATCATGAGTCCTGTTATACTAAAGGGAATGCTGCCCTGGAGGCAGAAGCCTTCCATTGTGACACGCATGTTACACAGGGGAGGTCAGGAGCCCCTGCAAGGTGACACAGGTCTGGTCAATCTACGTGAAGTCTGCTGAGTTGTGAGAAAGCATGGAGATTGCTACCCCTGACTCCAGCAATCTGATGGTGAGGTATACTGATAACTGAAGCTGGTGCAAGCATCAGATTGAAGGATGTGAAGCATCTGCAGGGACTCAGCTGCAGTACTGGCATATGGCAGCAAAAGGCGCTCTTACTTCTTGTGTAGCTGGCAACCCTGTGTGGCCAAATGCCTTTTGCCAAACAAATGCTGCACACCTGTAGTGTACCATTCAGCCAGAGTTCATTTAGCACAAAACCAGCAAAGACATCTGGAAAACCAGAAGGTATGGTCTAGATCTATAGCTTCTGAGCTATTGCTGCTCTTTACAGCTCCTATTTTGAGCCACTCTGAAAAAGTATTAGCAGGTTGGCAGTGAATGCCTAAAACCAAAGATGACCCTCCTTCTAACAGCTGGTAGTGCCGTGTTCTGGCTGGCTCTGAGAAGACAGTGTGTACTAACAAACCATCAGGAGTCTAAAAGTCAAGCAGTGAGGGAATGTCATGTTTAATCACTGCTGTGATGCGATGTAACTCCTGCAGCAGGGATGACTTAGTTCATACAGGCCCAGAGAGCCCTGTTGGTCAGGCATTTAGAGCACTCTGCACCAGGTGATGATGCAAACAGGTGTTCAAAAAATCTCAGGCAAGTGCTGCTGATTTGACAGCAGAGGCTGGGACAAAGTAGAGTGATAAATGCCATGGAAGAGCTCTCTTTGGGCTGCATTTACCTCAGAAGCAAGAGGGAGCACTAGCATCAATTAGGCTAAGGCATATTCATTGGTATACTGAGCACCATCTCCTGCAGGAGAGCAAGATAGTCCTTCACAGCATCAGAGTGTGCCTGCAAGTTTGTGGCCTGAAAGCATCCACCCTGTATGTTCCTGGGGATATCACTTACCAATCATCCCCATGTAAGACTGCAGGCATGCAGCATGGTTGTGCTGAGAGCAACCATCTGGAGACGTGTCTGCAGGTTGACAATTTTGTTGGAAGTCAGCCAGTCGGGATCTGTAGGAAGGAAAATGAGACTATCAGTATCTATGCTGTTCTCTTCTCTTGGCTAATGTCCACTGCTGCTGGACCTACTTGCAGATATGGTCTTCTAAGCAGGAGTCCAGAAGCCAGAGGCAATTGGGTTTGGTGTTATACTGGAAGGAACAATTGGGAACAATAGTTTTCCGGCGTCGTTCTCCACAAAGTTCATCTTGACATGGACAGAATAGGATCCTTTTTGTGAAATCCTCAGGGACTTTCTCAAAGAAATTCCTTAGCCCTCTGTGGCATTTGCGACGGTCACACATGTCCTCGCTTCCTGCTCCCTTGGTGCAGACAGAGGCATAGTCTGTGCGCAGACGAACACACTTCTTGCTCAGATTACAGACATGAGTTGCTTTGAGGCATGGATTTGTTGCATCTCCTGCTAACTGTGAGCCTATAAAGCCAAAAGAAACCCAGAAACAATAAAGCAAGTCTCCAGAAGACATTCTGTGTGGAATGGTCAGATTGGGAACATCAAAAAGAACAAAGCAAATTAGTCCTGCTATGTGCCTGTAGTAGGACACTGTAGTTATACTAGTTACAAAATCATATTTTTTAATTGGTTCATGTTAGGGTGTTTGTTTCAGAGAATGCATCATTGTGGGTTATTCCCTGTTTCATGGGCCTCAATCTGTGGCTATATTTACACTTGGTAGGGGGGGACAAATTTAGGCAAGTATCCAGAGCAGGCGTTCCTCTGATTAAAGGGGCCATTACCCCAAACTGTTCTTCTTAATAATTTTCAGCCTCTGAAAAGATAAGAAAGGGCAGCATTATATCATGTAACCATTACAATCCTTACCTGATAACAGAGCTGCCAGTTTATTATAATCTGTCTTCCAGTGTTCTTCATTTGCTGGATTCTCATAGGGAGAGGTCTCCAAATTGAAATAACCTAGGCAAGATACAAGATATTTTATGCAGTGGGAGAAATGCTTTGTGACCAGCTTTTTTTTTTTTTTTTTTTTTTTTTCTCCCCTCTTATTTGTGCCTGGCTGTTTCCTGAGGCTGGAGTTCAGATATGCTGTCCTGCTCAAAGCCAAATGCCAAGAATGGTTCTGCTGGAGATGCAAAGGTATTACTATGTAAAAACAGCATTACATTTTGTCATCGGACCTCCTCTGGCTGGAATTTGGTCTATGTTGTCATTTTGTTTTTTTCACCCTCAGTACTAGTGAAGAGATGTGCAGCATAGGCCGTCTTTAGTGGGAGGCCAAGTAGAAGCATCCCACTAAAGCTGAAAAGAAGCAGCATGCTCAAGGATGCCATTTACAGTGTGTGTCATAATCACACGTCTGTTTTCAGTGATGGACAGACATGACCATTTTGAGGTGATTTTCACAGCAGTCTCCCCTCACAGCACTAAATCTAACTGCTTCAGAGTAGCTATCTTTGTCTCTTAGGGTCCCTGGTGTATTTGAAGGCCTGGTCCCAGACCAGATCAGTTTTCTCTGCTTATCAAACAGAGCAGTAATGAATTCTCTTCACTAGGAGATGTGGTTCCAAAGTGATACCTGCAGCGTTGGGAAGTGGCCTTTTGCAGTTGTTTTCAGATGGGGGGCAGGGGTGAGCCTTACTAGTACCTTGTAAATTCGTATTATTTCATCTCACCATCTGTCACGCTGGAGTGAACGGTCCAGAAAACGCGTAAACAGTGCTCCTGCCTCTTCATGCGCCGGTGACACTTGCAGTGCAGCAAAGAGCTGTTTCCAAGGTCTAGCTCCGCATTCAGGCATCTGACCCTGCTATCATGATCCAGTGGAAGGAAGCGAGTCTTAGCCAGGGCACAGTTTTCCAGGATCCTGTAGGTGGCATTGCAGGTAGAGTCCGAGAGGCACAACTGTTCTGCTGCTATGCAATCACTCCTTGGCAGAGCCAGGAGGTCTCCTGGTCAAGTAGGGAAAAGATTGTTAGGATCACAATCACGATGAATGCCACACAAGCACCTTGTCATTGTTCTGTAGGCACCCTATATTCAGTAAGGACTCCTCTCAAGAGGCAGCACTGGTTGGGGTCTTTCATATGGAGTAGTAAGGAACAAGAGCTGTCTCCATTTAGAAACAAAAGGGTGAGTATTAATGTATGAAAGAGGGAACAAAAGGTTAAAGAAAAGTCTCAAAAATAATTTTGTTTAATAAAACCTTTTTTTCATCACCCTTAACTCTTTCAACTTGGCCAGGATCAGGGATGGCTCTGTATTTTATGGAGTAGTAAATCCCTGTGGAAACCTTGGTGTTGCTGAGGCCTGCTTTGAAGAAGCTGCTCTATCTGGGTAATGAAAACCGCAGTGCAATAAGCACATAGTAACACCATACTGTGCGCTGTGAGTCAGCGCTGCTGCCATTGCTAAAGTATATACTGGTCATTAAGAGATGTACTGAGAAAGCCATTTGTAGGGTGTAAAAACAACTACTTTACTGAGCTTGGAAACTTAAGAATGCATATTTTTTTGCACAATAGAATAAATCCTTAACGTAAGATGCAAGTAGCTTCATATAGAAGTGCTGATATGCAATCAAGTATATAGAACCCAGTCCCTGAAATCCCTGCCAAAAATGCTGGGACGCAGGCTTGGTCTGCCAGCTTTCATCTGTTGGTTGATTGCAAACTCTGACTATATATCTGTGTGTGTGTGTGTATTTGCATAACACATGTATTGATTATATATATACACACATATGCACCACCTTATGCAGAAGTACTAAATAATCTCAATTTAACAATATAATCTTCAAAACTAGACTTTTTTTTTCAGCTTTTTAAATTTTTTATATGGACTGTTGTCCCCTAAGGGTAATACTGGGGTGATACCTAGCATTATATTGCCACAGGTAGGTGAATTCAGTCCATAATCTTTCTTCATTTCTGTAGTATATTAATCTGTGTTTACAGTACAAGTACAATGAAGACCTGGAACAAGACTGTTTGCTAGTAAAATTTATATGTAGGCTAGTATGTTTCTTCCCTTCAGGACAATATTGCTTGGCTGGTTTTAGGAAGTGACTCTGCTGAGCCTTACATCTACCTTTAATGTTCTTTGGGTACATGATCTTCCCTATCATTCTCTTGTTCAGCAGGTGCAGTAGTACTATTTCAGTCTGCCTTCACTACAGCTTAGAAAAAAATCTTGGTACAGCTCATATTACCTGGTATACCATCTTCACCATCTAATTTGTTCTCTCACTTCCTTCACTTTTGCTGGCTTCATCAGTTTTTTTGCTGTAAGCAGTAGGTTGCATAATTCTATGCTAGTCTGCTTCTCAAACTTTCTACTCTTTCTACAGCCCAGCAATACTACCTAAATGTATCTGTTTCACTTGTACAAATTTCTTTTCTTTTTTAGCAACTTACTGTACTTTCTTGTTCATCTGGCTGTTACGTAGGGACTGTATAACTTTGTAAGCTCCCTGAAAAACAAATCTTTCATCAGAAATGCTTTGTACCCAGCACAGTGGGTTTTGGTTAGGCATTACACCTAGGCACAACCTTAATGAATATTCCCAGTGTGATTACATCCTGTAGGGTTGCAATCCAGTAGCAAATCGGTCCATTCTCTCCAGTAGCTTTTGGAACCTTAAACTGAGGGAACTGATCTGCCCCACCAGGCCAGACCAAAGTACCATCTCCCCCAGTATCCCCTCTCCAACAGTGGCTTGCAGCAGCTGTTGTAGGAAGTTCATAAAAGGACAGGATGCACTTTCCTAGCCTTAAGAATTCTGCTCAGCAAGCGCCTATGCTTGAAGTGACATTTTTAAAACTTTGAAGTGATATGGTAATTGCCAGGGTAGAGCAGAGCTGGGTGTAAGTGGATGGACTGTGTTTCTACCACAGGCCTGTACCAGATGCTTCAGGTGAAGCTGCTGTAAACCTCAAATTTAAAACAGTCCTCCTCTACAGACATCATTTAATAGCTATGCATTGTCTTAAGCCCTAATACTTGACATGTTGTTTCATCTTTTTAAAACCTCATCTTAGCATTCCAGATAATAACGTGAAAGAATGAGAAAGCTAATTCTTTCCTAGACCTATGGTCTAGGTTGCAGAACATGTTAAAGATGCATGTGTATGGGAGTCCCTTCTGTAGTTTAAAAAAAAAAAAAAATTAAAAGGTAATAATCAATTCAGACTATGATTATTTATACCTTCAAAAAAAGGGATAGATAACAAAATATCCCTTTAATCTCCCTTTTCACTCCACGTCCTGTCACATACAAATATATGTGTGTGTATATATATATATGTATTATTTTGATGCCCCTGGTGCACCATGCTGTTGAAAGAGAGGATGATTGCAGAAGGGAAACCTTTCCTTTATTAAGCACAGTTATCAAAGAAGCGTTAGTATTTGGACATGGAAAATTGTGGGAAATCTATTGTAATCTTGTGGCTGCAAGTGCTACTGAGGTCTCAGTGCAAAAGCCCATTTTTATAGCAGTCATTGTGATATTCAGCAGCTATAGCTTTTTCTGAGTGTAAGGCACCGACATCCCATAGCCAGGGTCTAGGAATGCTTCAGAGCAGTTCTGTAACAACTTCTGTATTTCTAGTCACACCAGCCATGAAGACTGCACAAGAGATGAACTGGAAAGAGGAATAATTTCTATCCGTGGCGTTTGTGACTTGGCAGGAGAAGGCAGAGTAGAACAAACAGCTGCGTCTCTGCAGGAGCTCCTTGGATTGGTTTTTGCAAACTGAGCTTCATCTCAGAAAACTATCAGCCTGAAGCATTTCAGAGGGGGAACGCCTGGAGGATAGGTATCAAAAAAAGCTCTCAGCAAAGTCAGTGTGAGAGAGGTACAGCAAGGATCCGTTAAGGTAGGTCCAGCTAAAGCAGGTGCTCCCTTTGTGCCTTTTCTGCCGCGCTGAGGGATCAGCTCCTGGCATCTGCCCCTCTCTGCTGCGAGTGAGAGCGCGCGGCGTCCCCCGCTACCCCCTCAAGCCTTCCCTCGGACAACCGTTTCCCCTCCCCGGAGCGTCCCTCCGGTTTGGTCACTGCCACATTTGCAATTCACGTTTCAGGTCGAAGCAGCAGCACGCCTTTCTCAGGTTGAAAAGCGGGTTCTTCCCCGCCGCCTGCGCCAGGGGCAGCCGGAGCCGGCGGCCGGGGAAGGGAGAGACGGGCAGCGGCCGGGAGCCCCGAGCTCGGG
>WAAD01002314.1:396743-413995 GCA_013389945.1 Fregata magnificens
CGGGGCTGCGGGGAAGGGGCAGGGGCAGCCCGCTGCGGCTGTCCCCAGAGCGTCCTGCGGAGCTGCCGGGCCCCGCGGCGGAGGCAGTGCAGCCACGCGCTTCCCAGGCGAGATTTGCAAGGACGTTTCAAAAGGGGCGTTTTTGAAAGGGGCTGTGGAAGACTTTTGCTTGTTTATTAATTCATAGTACATCCTAGGACAGAGGGCGAAGCTGTGATTGCTCAGTGAAGAGCACCCACAGGGGTGTACTTTGATAAAAGAAAGTAAGTCTTAAACAGAGGGAGTGTTCTTGGAGGGGACGGATGCTGACTAGCTTTTGAATAAATTCTCTTGGTGCTTCTTTGGGCTGCAGGAGGGATGCGTGAGCTTCTGGTTCCTTCCTTTTGGCTTTGTTGTGAAGGGTGTTGTTTCAGTATGTCACCTGTTGCTGGCTCTGCCTTGATTGAGCTATTTGTCTGTATCGAGACGAAGGCAGGCATTTCTGAGAGTCTACCTGGCATTTAGGCAGCTGTGCTTCTTTTTGAACAGATGCATCTTTTTAGTTTGCATCCTAAGGTCAAATTAACCAATGCCAAAAAGTAACAGTCCAACATGTGCATATCAAACATTAGTATATGAAAATGAGGTGAACCTTTTGCAGGTTGATTGTTTGCACAAGTAGAGAGACCTACCCATCTGCCCGAAAAGCCCAACAGAAAGGGCAGCAATTGTGCAAACACATTAAGTATTCACAAGCCAATTCAGTGGTGCCCTCCTCTTCTTGGGTTTTGAAAAAGATTAGTCCTTCTGCTTACTGTAGGGAGCTGCTGTGAGAGAATTCTTCTGAATGTGAACAAGTTGTCCACAAACACTGGAGGGACTTACTTCATGGTTAAGAACAAGAGAAAAAACTCTCATCATGGCTCGAAGTCTAATCAAAGTCTAATAGTTGGAGGAGCTTAAGGAAAATGGTGGATGGGACGGAGCCTTTTTAACTTTGAATTGTTTGCAGTTACCATTCAGGAGGAGGAAACAGAGCAGTTAGACTGAAGAAAAACTAGGAGCAAAGAGGTTTACTTATAATAACGACATGAAAAAAAATAAGAGGTGGGTTGGTCCTGTGAAATTCTATGTTTTTTCTGAGAAATGATAAGAACAAACAAGTGGAGCTGAAAGTTTTTAATCATCATCCAAATTGTAACTGTGGCACATTAGAGACCTGTTTGGATGATTACTATGGCTGGAATATTAATACAGTAGTGTGCAACTTGTGAGGAATAACAGGGAGGAGAAGAAGAGGAGATGTTGCCCTCTATGTCATGGATTCGTATACTCGCTTTGAGACTGTAGGAGGATCTTTTCAAAGCAATTTGACTGATTGTTAAAAGGGAAGAAAACTGGGCACTACCGTTTGTGTTCCAGGATGCCTGGCTGTAAACCCAAGCAGAATCATCCAGTGTACAGCAGTGGGAAATTATAGCTGCCCAGGCATCCCTCACTACAGGAGTACTGGTGGTACAGGAAATTTGTGGAACATGTTGCTGACTTTCTTGGTACAGAAGATGATGACAACCACAGGAGGGGAAGCTCTGCTAGACCTGATTATAGCTGACAGGTACAGCTTTTTGAGAATATGAATGTAAAGGGCAGTTTGGATGGTAGCGGTTGTCAGTCTGTGATCCTTAGTCTGTTGTTTCTCCTAAGCAAAGACAGATTTCAGTAAACTCAGTGAATTGATAGCCAACATCTCACAGGAGAAAAGCCTGGAGAAGAGAAAACAGTGTGTGTGCCTTGAGAAAGGAAAGAATATAACCAATTAATATTAACTTCAAGCTCTAGGAAAATTCTGGAACGCATAATCTGCTAGCGTGCAGAAAATAACAGGCTTGCTATTTGTCTTCCAGATGGATTTGTCAAGGGCCAATACAATTTCTTCTACAACAGGATAACAACTTTTGTGGGGAGGGAAGAAAAAGAAGAGATCATATGTACTGGGGATCTTTAAGAACAGCTCTAGACAAGTCAGTCAGCTTGGTACAAGAGAATAGTTTGGAGGATCTTTGAAGTTCCTTTCCAGACTTTTTCTGATTCTGTGATTGTAAGTATTCACCCAAAGCCCACTGAAATGATTCATTAACTCAGCTTTGAACTATGCTCTACAGCAGATAAAAAAGAAAAGGGAAGATTCTGGCTTCCACATTAAAACTGAATGCTGTAGCAGTGTTTTCAGGTTGCCTTGGCAAGTGGCCAAGTAGAGGAACCCTAACTGTCTGGTGAAGGTTGGCCAATTCACTACAATTCATTAGTCAGCACAGCCTATGACTGCAGTAGAATGGTGCCTTTCTCGATTTTTGCGTACTTGTATGGATCTTTGCCTGGGACCCATGACATACAAGGTTATTTGGTTATTCCCCCCCTGCACACATGCAGAGCAGCACTATAACCTCATTACAGGTCTCAGAGAGTTGGATAATTACCAATCTCTCACGACCAGAGCTTTCAGCACTCTTCCGTTTGAAATTGTATAGGCCAACTCTGACCTATGGGGGTCACCTGCCAGTGTAATGTATAATATCTCAGGAATCAGTTTCTCTAATTCCATGCAAGGTCCAGGCCTTTGACCTTCTCAAAGACCTGCAGGAACAGTGATCAACTCTGATCTGATTTCCTCAGCTTTTAGTACCAGTTCCATGGTTTATGTTATCTTTGTTGCTCTTTGCAGGTTCATAGAAGGTCCTGGCTGATTTGGGGTTAGCGATGTCAGCAGGTCCTGTGATGAAACAGGTATGTGACTAAGGCTCATAGTAAGTACATTCGTCAGATCTTTGCCAGTATTTTGTTTTACCCAAAACTGAAATGTTAACCTTGTGCATCAAGGTTGCATGGGGATTAAACACATGCAAAAATTGGACACCTTGTTCCTTTCCTTCTTGTCCTGGCAGATTTGTCCATAGCATTTTGTCAACACCTACTGCAGTAAGCACCATTCTATTCAAAAGGCTAAGCAGTAGCTGGGCAGTATATCATCACTTAAGTACTTAAACACACTCACTGAAACACAAGTTGGTGAGAACTGTTACTATTTACACGTGGGACCTTGAGGCACAGAGTTGCCCAAACTCATTAAGGAAGCCAATTTGCATGCAAATTCTTTGACTCCAGAGCTATGCAGTCACATTCATGTGGTCACAGTCTTTTCCTAGCATCTAAAGAGAGTTTGCTCCTCAGCAACTGGTTGGAGAGCGTCATCCCTGCACATATATGAGTGATGGGCTGTCACTTCAAAAGAGCTGAGGGAAACATTCAGTAAAGTAGTCTGTCATGGTCAACTAGGCAATCAGAACCAGAGCCAATGTTATTACAGAGCTGCAGTTCCTTTCTACTGAATCTCATGAAGATAGAACTTGCGCTCTGACTCTGGAGTGAACCATCTTCCTCTGCTTTTATCCTCTGAGGTAAATGCTGCTCTGCCTGATGTGCATTGAGATTAAAGAGGACACCTGTACGCAAGGTGATCCGGCATCAGGTTTGCATTGCCTGTTTCATCTTTATTTGTCCTCATGGAGGTTGTGTAGTTTTGGCTGTTACACTGAGAATCATCAGCCAAAGAGAGCAACTGCTTTTACAGCAGTCATAGGAACTCTCTCTCCATCCCGGTACACTACAGGCAGCATGACCAGTATAGCTTTGTACATTTCCTCCCCTCACCGCCCCACCTCCGCCCCCCGGAATACTGCCTTACTTTGCTTTTCATTTTTGTTTTATCATTCATGAGTCTGGATACTCTGGTCCTTGCAATGCAGATTACAGTCCAACCGCCTCTAACAGAAAATATTAGCACCAAACCTCATATTCTTGAAATTCATTGGAGCCATTGCAGTTCATCTTCTTCATATTGCTTTCAGGCTATGAAGGACTTGATACAGTGCATGAAAGTTTTTCCTCTAACACATTAAGAACTCATTCAGCAGATTTGGACGCATGGCAGGCCACATCTATGTTATAGACTTACCATAGACTGTGTGTGAGGTGCACACAGGATCCTCTGTGGAACAAGGATTCCTTTCACCATGCTGGCGCTGTTTCGTCATTAGTTGTTCCTCTCTTTGGTGGCAGGAAGATTCCTACAGTATCTGCAGGAGGATAGTTTCATTTTCCTCTTCTGTTCAAATCAACAGCAATGGACAATCCTTTCCATTACTGGGGAGCCCTTTTGAACAAACTGAGAGCACAAATCATTAGTTTCCCTCTGAAATGACTGTATTATCACTATATTAAAGCAAGCAGCAGTTCCAGCGATGTGCTAGGCATTTTTTCTCTACATCTGTGACTGCCACAGCCAGTGAAGAGTAAGTTTGAGCAAGCATTTTGTTTGCAGTATGTGCTGAGTTAGTTGTACCTTATTTTGTGTAGTACTAATCTTATGAAGATTATAGCACACTGGTGCTTCTGCTGCATTTTTCAGGATTTGATCACTACAACCCTTCTTGAGTCAAAACTGGAGCATGTTACTGCACACTGCAGAAGATGTTGAGGCTCTGACAGCTGAGCCTGGGTCATTTGTAAGGAGTACTATCAGAGTACTACTGCAGGAGGCAGCACAGAGGAGGGCTGTGCAAACACTTCACTGCCTGGGCTAATATTTACAGCACCACACTCTGCTCTTTACAGGGCTAGAGACAGACAGCAGACACTCACAGCTCATATTAACACCTGTACACTACAGAAATATTAACCTAATGCAAACAGCCCAGCAGAAGTTAATGTCTATATTCATAGAAAACCAAATAAAAACCTCTTTCATTTCCTAGCATGAGTGCTAGTGCCCTAAACAGTTCTGGCTGGTCATTGCCAAAGAAGGTTCAGGAGTTTGACATCCAAAGCAGCTACCCATAGTTTTCTGCTTCAGTACCTGTGGTATTTGGCCACTTCTGGCTCAGATAGTTTTAATCTTTTGTTCCTATGAATAAAGCATTCAAAGCTGCTCTTGTATTTTAACCTCAGTGTGGATCACAGCAGGAAGATCAGAGACATTTAGGTGTCTGTCTGGACAGGTACAAAGTTATATAGCTTAATGGATAGACTATATCTTTGGTGAGAATAACTGCCTGTAAGTCATCCTACAGGAAAAAGGAACTAGCAAATTTACAATTATAATAATTTAGGGTGAGGAATTGCCATGCTGAACAACAGAGCTTCAGTCCAGAGGCACTTTGAGAAATGAGTGGACTGGGTCAACAGGCACGCTGTGAAGTTTAGGAAGGAGAGTGGAGTTCTGTAACAGGGCACAGTTACCCCATGCATCTGTTCTAGGTGGGGACTGACTGGCTGAGGAGCAGCCCCACTGAAAGGACCTGGAAGTTGCCATGGATACCAGTAAACTCTGATCCCAAATAAGACAATCCACACACCACACTGTATTAGGAAGAACGTGGCCAGAGGCTGAAAGAAATTATTCCTGTCTACTTAGCACTGGTGTGGTCTCATCTGGACTGCTGTGTGCAGTTCACTACCCCTGAAGTTCAAGATGGATGTGGAGGAACTGGAGAGTCCAGTGGAGGGCTACCGAGATGGTAGCATGTGACCTACAAAGAGGTTAACAGAACTGGGCTTGTTTGCTTGGCAAAGAGGAGTTTCAGAGGCAATCTATTACCAGCCTACAGCTACTTGAATGTGAGTTGCAAAGGTGACAAACCCAAACTCATGTTGGCAACAGCAGGTAATATAAGAAGTGATGATGGCCACAATTTGTAGCTTGGGTTGTTCAGGCTGGATACTATGAAAAACTTTTTTGCTAAGAAGTTGGTGCAGTGCTAGAACAGATTATCCAGGGACATGTTGGAGTCTGTATCCAAACTTGTAGAAAAAGCCACAGCTGACTTGCTCTTGTGTTGGGGGTAGTACTGCCTAGCACACAGGTTTTGGATTAGAGACTCTGTAAGTCCCTTCCCACCAACTACTCAAGGCAACGGTTAGTGTGCGCATGCTTGGATGACAGATTCAGAAGCAATCCAAGTCATGAGCAGCTCAGAAGAAAACTTATTTGTAAAAGGAAAGCCAAAATATTTCTTCAAGAGAAGAAAGGAGGAGCTCCTTAGAACAGCACTGCTCTACTACCTTAAGTCTAAATTTTTTCAGAGGCAAGAACATAGAAAAAGTAAGTAGCTTTAATAATGCATTACACTAGATTTTGATTCAAAGATATTTAAGGGATGCACTGTGAGCTCATTGTTCTGATCCTGGTATATCCATGATGCTTATTCTCAGAGCAGCTACTTGCTCTCTCCTTGTATCAAGTGAAGCTAAATTAGCACGCAGGACAGTGGATCTGGCAGTGGCAAGACAGACCCAGGCCTTTAGGGGTAGCAGCTGTTCAGGGGCATGTACTATATTGAACATGATAACAGACAGAAGAATAATGGAACTGAAAACAAGATTTTACTGTTCCTGTAGGTTGGCAAGGTACTTAAGCAGGTATGAGAGCAATCAAGTTACAGAACATAGATTAGATTAATTCCCCTTGATTCAGTAGCAGCCCTACAGCTGCCTTTCGCAGTGAAGTGGACTTGGTTTCCATTCATTCAAACCATGAGACAGAGGGCTCCAAGGCATATTAGGCAGCAAAGATCAGTGGTCCCACCCTGCTGCCACCTTCACTACCTTTCAGTGCTGTGGAAGACAGAACCGGAGGCAGCAGGCTCCAGCTGCTTGCACTGGGTTTTTATTTTAATCACTCCTGTACATTTTCTCCTCTTTGCTTGGAAAAGAGATGGGCACATGGCAGGGCAGCAGCACAGGGGCTGTTTACTTTACATCTTATCAGCAGCATTAGGTGCTTTAGAGACTACCAGGAAAGACCCAGGTACGAGCCACTCCCACATGGCAGGACTTTGGACCACAACATAGACCTGCTATGTCCAGATGGATGAGGCATTCTCTACTAGTTCTGCCCCTGGCAACAAGGTTTCTAGGATTTACAATTTCTTTGTTTGTCCTCAGAAAAATCCTCTCTTCCCTCCTATCCCTCCTGTTCTTTTTAAGCATTCAACGAAGTACTTGCCTTAAGAGCTATCAGCAAGATACTGTTGACAGTCCAGGGGGATACCTCACTGTGCTCAGAGAGGTTTTAACTAAGTTTTTTTTACAGAGGTGAAGGTCAGTCAGCATAAATGTAAAGGGAGACGCCATGTGCCATATGCAATGTGCTCCAGAACACTAAAGCTGTTTGGCTAATAGGTGAGAAGGTAAGGTTTGCCTCTGAGATTCTGCATGCAAGCCAAATGGGTAAAGCTGTCCAATTTTTTTTAGTAGCAGTATATAGACACTGTTGTGGTGTTGTCGGGGGTTTTTTTATTTTAACTAACCCAATAGCTGAGGCACCATTGCAGGTATGCTCATGCACTTCTTTTTCCCCAACAATCTAGATAATTTGTAATAAAATGGAAGATGTTCTAGCTAGATCCCCAGGGCCCTGCTCAGTGGTAGGTTGCATGGTTGAGGGGGCAGGATAGCTGGGAGTAACACGAAGGAGTACAGCACCATCTCTTCTTGATGAACACACATACACAGGGGCTACCGTACTGGAGTCTGTAGCCCACCTAATGCCCTGGGGTGAACCCCCCCCTCCCCCCCCCCCCATGCAGGCCTAAGGTGCCTCAGGAACATTAGATATTCTGCAGGGCTCTGCAGTTTCTGTTTGTGCCATCTCTCAGGAGAGACCTGTCCTAATCCCCTTTTCCTAGGACTGAGATGTGCTGGAAAAGCAGTTGGCTGCACCAGATTGTGGCTGGGGTCCCTGGTGGTGCTGCAGGACTGCCACCTGGTGGGTCCTGTCCTCACACCATGCCCAGAAGCCCTGGACAGAGTCCCCCTGGGTGAATGGCAGGGGTGCACTGTCAGTCACCTCAGCTCTTACAGACAAGCATGCACAGAGCGGTGTCTAGAAAACACTGCTAGGGACAGTGCTGTGTTTATTTCTACTATCTCCAGAGGACATGCAGAAAAGGTGACACTTTTCCTAGCGAGCATGATCTTCAGGCTGTCTTGCTCTCAGGTTGGTTTTGTTAGGTAAGAGCTGATAAATGAATATGGACACATCTTCTGAGAATCATAGCCTTCAAAACTATTACTTCATAGGGCAGGAGAAAGTTAAGATATACATGGCTGGTAGATTGCAATTCATTTTACTCTGGCACCTAATAGAATTCTAACAGAAAAGCAGTATTTTAATTTTTAACTCTACCTTCATCACCCCCATTTCATGCCTTTTTTAATTGTCAGGACCTGTGTGGTGACAGGTGACTTAGCTGTAAAGCAGAACATACAAGCTCATTGTGTATGGTGATTAACTCTCAATTAGCATCAGTATTTCTTTACCTTGATAATTTTCTTTCTTATTACATACAACCTCAGAACCCATGCCAAACCATTGGAGTGGCAGAAAGCAGCAGGATAGAGTTCATCCTAGCCCTGGTCTCTCTCTGAAAATAGCCACCCTCAGCTGCTCCATAGGAGGCCATAAAAACATCCAAAAGGGAGAATTTGAATAGCCTTCCCTTAGAGAGAGCTGTCTGCTAATCTCATCTGTTGGCTGGTGCTACATAAATGTATGTAAACCTATCAGATTTTCAGCCTTGTCATCCCCACCTACAGTCTAAATGGAGATACCAGCAATTCAATTACACTGGGCCAGTACTCAAGAAAAAACTGTAGTTGTAGTTCAATAGCTGCAGCTTGGGAAGACCATGGCTGACGTCAATAAGGACTTAACAGACATGCGATGACAGAGAAGTTAACCTTCCTCAGTTCTCACTGTTGATCTTTATGGAAGCATAAAGACTTACTTGCTTGAGACTTATTTGCTGGGCATACCTGATCCTGGCTGGTGATAGGCTGAGAAATCATCATTAAGGTATCTGTTAGCATCTGCATGCTTTGCTTTCTTAACACTGAATTGCCATAGGGAAGAAGGCCCAGTGCTCAAACACTTTGGCCTGCTCCAACTCTTTATTTTACCAGTCAGAAGTGACAACGAACAACAAAATTCACAGCAATGTTTAGTATTAAAAAAAACCATGGAGACTCCTGTCTGAAGCAGGAGGGGTGAGAACTCCACCAATGACATACACTGCCTTGCAGTCTTCAGGCAAGACAGCCTAAAAGCTGGCTTAGTCTTTAGTGAACAAAGCCTGTTCTTCCCCTAGGCAGCTATGGGCTTATTTGTGGCTTTATGCTCAGCCAGTGTCTTGCAGAGGTAGTGTGAAGATTTTTTTAAAGAGACCTCCTAATTTGTCCTAGCAGTCTCAGCAGAACAAGGCAGGTTCCTGTTCTCTTTCACCATCACACTCTAGCTATCTTCAGGGAGCTGAACTTTGCTCTGGAAGACACAACTCTCAAGCAGCTTCTACTCCAGATATATTGCTTTGGTTCTCACAGTTTCATGACGCGAGTAATCTGGACCTGCTTCCTTCGCTCCATAGTCTACGACTTGCTCTTGGTGCAGAATTTCAGCAGCTCTGCTCTGAAGTAGAGCTGTAGTAGTCCAATGGCACATTGGACAATAGCTCTGAGGTTCACAGAGTTCCTGGTAAACGGAGGGAAAATGCATAATGTCAAGTGGTTAGTATTGGGAGATGCTGGGCAGACAAAAGTAGATAATAGTTTATCCCAGGAGCCAGTGTGTTGTCAGTGTGGGCACAATCATTGTTTATCCATGCCAGCACCTACAGGTGAGACAGAAGCACAGTCCACTGGCTGAAACAAATTAGAAGTCAGGCAATCCATGAGTATCTTTAGCCACATCAGCTCCTATGGGGAGAAAACAATCCTAGCTTTACAGAAAAAAGTTATTAGCTTTCACAGACTATTTGGGAGGAAGGTCTTGGGAGTTCCACAGAACTGCCTATTATGATGTCAGCTCTCAGTAATGGCCAAAACCAAACCTAAAACCTAATCAAACAAGAAGAATAAACAACAAAACAGAGAAGAGCATTATGCAACTGTATAAAGTCCTTCTAGGCCCTCTGTCTCAAAGAATATAACAGAGATGGAAGAGATACAGAGAACGGTGGCAAGGCTGAAATGGCTTCCTAGCAAGGAAGAGCTGAATACACTGAGATTCTTCAGTCAAGAAGAAATGACTGAGGAGGATCTGACAGAAGTCTGTGGAACCCTGAGTGCCTTGGGGAGCACAAAATGGAAAACTACACAGTTGCTCAATACAATACTGTAGGCACCAAAAGAAAACAGGTGTCAGGTTCAGAACACATGAGATACGATGAAGCTTTGGAAGTCTATTATGGGGCAGTATGAATGCTATAAATTTACATACATTTGAAAAAAAAAAAAAAGATGGAAACATTTAAAAAAGATGGAAACATTTATAGAAGAAAGTCCTACCAAGGGCCATTACATACACAGATGCCACAAGTTGCTAAATGATGGGGAATTCTCTGGGGAAATACAAGTCCACGGTTGCCACCTTTTTATACTCTTCCATAACAGACAGGAACTGCCTAGACAGCTATACTGTGCCAGAGTATTCTGATAGTATTTTCTCTAATGCCCGCATCTTGCCCAGAGGTCTTCCTGTTACTTTGTACTCAGGAAAAAATTCTTTACAGCCTCCCTTCAGGACATACAGCTAAGGATAATGTAGTGCAGGGTACTCACTCATGGCACGACCTTCTCCCCTAAGATAGTGGCACCTTTGAACGCCAAGAAAAGAGCAGTCAGTTAGGGAAGGAATAACACTGTGGCATGAACCATTGCCCTTGCAAAAGGCACTTTCTTTCTTCCCCCCCCCACAAATAGTCAAGGTTAGGATTCACATCTTGGGAGCCCTCTCAGAGGAGAATTCACAGTGGAACACAAAGATCAGGCGCTTCTGCAGGATGGAAGGGAGGTGAGGCTTCTTCAGGAAAAAGACCTGGCCCAGAGCAGAAGAAGTCACAAACGGGCGCCATGCTGGGACAAGTGCACTGTCGACCCTGCAGTGGGATTATGCATGCCCCTCCTACAGAGTCTCGTCAGGTTTGAGGTAAAATAGCTGCCCCAGCCATGATAATGGGTGGATGCCCAAAGATGCGAATCCAAACAACTGGCTTTACAAATAAAAGTTGTTTCCTCAAATCCTTGGTCCTGCTTAGGCCTTTCCTCATAACACATGTGTGAAGTAATGCACAAACCTCACTGATATTTACGTCCTCGGTGAGGAGGGGTCCACAGACCAAGGCAGCCATGCTGGAAGACAGATCCCCAGCTACTAGCTTCTGGTGAATGGGAAGGGAGTGGGAGATGAATGAAAGCTGAAAAGAACAGGAAGCAATAAACAGCATTGCACTGGGTGAAGAACTGGCTGAACAGCAGGGCTCAAAGGGATGATCTGGACATAGGACTTGAATGCATCATTAGCAAGTTTGCTGATGATACCAAACTGGGAGGTGCTCTGGGGATACCAAACTGGGACTCTCTCAAGGGACAAGAGGCCTTGCAGAGGGATCTAGACAGATTAGGGCACTGGGCAATGATCAATAGCATGAAATGTAACAAGAACAAATGCCGGATTCTGCCCCTGGGAAGGAATAATGCCCAACACAAGTATAAACTGGGAGAGGCGCGGCTGGAGAGCAGCCCTGCAGAACGGGATCTGGGGGTGCTGGTCAGCAGCAGGCTCAACAGGAGCCAGCAGCGTGCCCTGGCAGCCCAGAGGGCAAACCGCATCCCAGGGTGCATCAAACACAGCATAACCAGCCAGTCAAGAGACGGGATTATCCCGCTGTATCTAGCGTTGGCGCGGCCTCCCCTTGGGTACTGCGTGCAGTTCTGGGCCCCACCATTTGAGAAGGATGTGAAGGTCCTCGAATGTGTCCAGAGGAAGGCAACAAAGCTGGTGAAGGGCTGGAAGGCATGGCCTGTGAGGAGCGGCAGAGGATTCTGCGTTTGTCTAGTTTGGAGAAAAGGAGGCCGAGGGGCAACCTCATCACTCTCTGCAGCTTCCTGAAGCAGGGACATAGAGAGGGAGGTGCTGAGCTCTCCTCCCTGGGATCCAGGGACAGGAAGCCTGGGAATGGCTCAAAGCTGCATCAGGGGATGTTCAGACTCGACATTAGGAAGCATTTCTTTACCGAGAGGGTGGTCAAACACTGGAACAGACTTCCTAGAGAGGTGGTCGATGCCCAAAGCCTGCCAGTGTTTAAGAGGCATTTGGACAGTGCCCTTAACAATTTGCTTTAACTTTTGGTCAGCCCTGAAGTGGTCATGCAGTTGGACTAGATGATCATTGTAGGCCCCTTCCAACTGAACTATTCTATCCTATCCTATCAGCAGAGCTCATGGGCAACTGCTGTGACCAAGGGTAGCCTGTGGGTGTTTGTGTCCATGGCTGCTGTGGGGATTATATTCAAGTAAGAGAGCAGAATATGCATGTAAAGTCATGTATCCATGAAGGGTGTTCTGTGTGTCTCAGTCAATTGCATTTCTCCAGACACAGAAGAGGTTGAGCTACATCTTCCATCTGCTCTACACTGTCCCACCACTTCCTCTAAATAATAGCGACCAAAGCTGTCCAGGAAAAAACAGAGCAGAACAGCAGAAATGCTCTCTAAGACATATGGGCTTATGGTAACCTGGAAAAGCAGACCCACAATAACTGGGCAACACATACTTCCCCACCGATCAAGTCACATCATGAACTGTAAGCTATTCTGACCCTGCTTGCCTCCATCTCTTCTTGTTCATCAGGGAACAGCTCTGCAAAACCACTCAGGCTGCCTGATATTCTCTGTGCATGAGATCCTGTGATGGCAATCAAGCTGCCCAGATCTTTCATGTCAGACTCCAAGCTCTCTGTGTCCTTCCAGGGAAAGTCATTATGTATGGTCCCATAGCACTACTCAACTTTCACACTTGCTCTGCTGTTGATGAGCAAAAGCAGTTGCAAACACTGAAGCTTTCTTGGCACAGCTGAGTATGTTTATCCTGTTGAGCATTTCTCATGGTTGATCCAGAGCAGAATTCACTAGCTATTCCATCATCAAACCACAGTACATAGATGTACATGTATGTAGATAGACATCTCAACAGTTTCCAGTTCCCTACTGGAAGTTTCTTCGGTCGAATAGCAGACAGTGCCCTGTTCTCTACCCACAGAGAGGCCAGACTTACCTGACCCAGGCTTGGGCTACTGTGATACTACTGCCCCAGCACCTGCCATTAAGTCACTAGCAACCAAAAGACTGAAGCATGAACTCACAAATGGAGAAGTGAGGTGGGTCAGGGGGTCTGCGCCTTTTTCCCAAAACAGCAGGGCCTCGGGTACATGCCAACCGAAGTGCCTAAACCAGATATCCTCCTGAAAAAAAAAATGAGAAAGGAAGGGCTGTAGCAATTCAGTAGCACTGAAAGCCAGCAACACCCCTAGCACCTATATGAGATAGAGACTTCACAATGGCAGTAAGAAGGCACAGATCCCTGCATAAGAGAAGCCCCTTCCCAAAATACTATAGGGAATTGCAAACCCCCCAGATTTGCCCCATCCCAGGTTCCAGTTCCTTTACTGAGCAGATTTCAAGCTACTGCTAAATGCCCACTGTTCTCTTTTCCTATCTGAAAGAAAACTCACCTTTTGGAGGCTATCAACAGCTGTCTTGTTGCGCAGCATCTTGGAAACTTGGTATTGAGCACAGCACCTCTCTCTCAAATAGACAAGAAACATTCACTGTGAATCCTGACAACAGCAGCCAACAGTCCAGCATGTTCAAACTCTGTGCACATACTGCCCTCCTTTTGGTTGTATCCTCACAGATAATACATTAGCCCATCTTCCAGTAATGAGGAACTGCTTACCAGGAAAGATCTCACATGCTGCTTCTGTGACACTCTGCAAGGAGGAGAATTGCCAGTCAGGTACCAACAGGTGTCTGCATGCAGTAGGAAATTTCATTTCACCGATTTACATGCAGTGCTAGACCGAAGAGCCCTAACTAGCGTAAATGCAATTTCTGTGTTCCGTTCAAATCCTGGTCTTTTCCCTGAAGGTACTGTAAAAGCAGTGCTTTCTTTTACAAAGTGTAAGCCAGTCATGTAAGAGGTGTCTTGGGTCTCTTAAAAAGCAACAGCAGCATTTCACCTGAGACATACAGCAGGAATTATTTCTGGCTAGTGCTGGGCCCAGAAAGATGTACATGTCAATGACTAAAACCCAACTCAAACCAGCCGTGTATTTGGAGTAGTTTGTAGAGTTGCGGAGTAGAAGAGTAAGTTTGGAAGGGTTGCGCATTACCATAGCTTACAGAGTCTGCCCCAAAGGCTATGTACTTGCAACAAATTTTACAAAAGCATAGAGGAAGCAGAGCTCAGAGAGTGAGCTGTCCTGAGGTGCACATAACCTTGCAACTCATAATCTGCATAGTGAAAAACTGTCCCCCTGTCACAAAAAGCGGGGGAGAGGAAACCCGGCTGCCAGCTGGCTCGACTCGCCAGGCTCAGGTGTAATTATCTGGAAGAGGGCAGTGCTCTCATTGGCCACATTAAATTTCAGGCTCTTAAAACTCATCGACCCCGTCAGCACGCTGGACCGGAGGCTGTGCAAAGGAGCTACAGCCGACCTGCCCCAGCGGCGGGGAAGCCCCGAGGCGGGAGCAAGCCCGGTGCTCGTCGCTCCCGCGGCGCCCCTCCCCGCCCCCAGGACTTACGAGCCGGCCCGACCCCCCGGAGAGCCCGCCCGGTNGTGGGAGGGAAGCGTTCCGATTGGGTCGCGGCCACGTGACTCGAGGACAGCGAGCTCCTCAAGGGGCCGTTAGTCTCGTGGGCGGGGCGTTGCCCTTACCAGAAGGCGCGGCGTATTTAGCGAGCCAATCACCACCCTAGTCGTAGCAGGGCGTGGCCTGCGGCCTGTGAAGTTCAGGTGCCCGGAGGCCTCACCCGGCCTCCCGCTGCCTGCCCGGTAGGTTCTAGAGCTGTCGTGAAAGCCCGAGGGTCCCCGAGCGCCGGGGGGAAACAACCGTGGTTCTGTCCATGGGGTACCTGCAATTCCTCCAGCGCTTTTGGTAATGAATCACTTAATTTGCAGAGCCTCTTCAGCTGAATAGATTTCCTCTTATTTGGGACTGGCCTTGTTAGAGGCCTCTTCCTCTGGTGTGAACATGGTAAGTGTTGGTATGAGGACAGGCGTCCCAAGAGGATCCTGCTCAATGTTCAGGTTGGTGCTTAGAGGCTGTGCCTGCAGCACCTCTCCTGCTGTGTCTTAGTGCTGGCTGCTCCCTTCCTGGATCCAATGTTGAGAGGGATGAGGTCCTCCTGCAGGGGAGGAAGAAGCAGATTGACTACCAGCTCTTACTTCAGCAAGTCTCCAGGTGAGACAGTTCTGGGTCTATTCACTTTCCTGCAACCCTTCTGATTCTGGCAGGTTGCAGATATTACTGGGGAGAAGTACATGAAATATCACGTGAAGCATCCCCTTTCCCTTTGAATGAGCTAAAAGCAACTTCATTGCCCTTTCATATCTCCTTGGAAAGGGGAGAGGAGGAAGACTTGCTGCCAGAGAAGAGGGGTTTAAGAGGGTTTCTAGTCACTTATGAATGTTGTGCTTTGCTCTCAGGGCTGCTCAGCAGCCAGGGGTTCATCCTCATACTCCAAACAAGTACAAGAAATATAGCTGCTGCTTTTGGGATATGCAGATCAAGCTGTGGAGATGAGTTCTGCATGCCTGAGACCCTTCTAACAGGTATCCTGCTCAAGGTGGACAAGAACTTCTGGAAGACACTTCTGTCCATTGTCCTAGGTGCCTGTTCAGTCTTTTATATATAAGAAAGATGCCCTTTGAGGGAAGGGAGAATGGGGGAAGTGTAGTCATGCTAGTCTTGGACGTCTCCAAACCTGAGGATCTTCCTCTGGGCTCTCACTTGACACTGGCTGTCACACTTCTGTTCTCAGGTAGCCCAAGTATACTGACCAGATTTAGTGTGCGTAGCAGGCATCTTCTGAGACTTTACACTCCGTGGCACCTGAGGTCTCTTTAGAGGAGAGATTAAGACATTGCCCCAATGTCTGCCAGCTCTTCTAAACACTCCTTCCCTCTCTGCAGTGTTCAGCACCAATTCTGCTATCCTGCCAGCTGCTTTCTGAGCACTGGAGAAGCATAAAGTGCAGTCTTCCGTGTTTGCACAGTCACCCATCTCTATCCCATCAGTGCTGTGGCAACTGGAGTCTGATGCACTCTGGGACACGCAGATCAAGGCTATAGGCATCTGTTATCCTGATGTCCACCTAGCCGGTGTTCTGCTGTGGCGTAGAGGGAGGGGGCCTGACCACTTTACCCCGTTTCAGAGAAACACCCCTGCTTGCGATGGCATCAGGGAACTTGATGCTGTTTCTTGCCTGGACTGGTGAATGAGGTGGCTGGCTGTTTGAAAGGCAGGGGCTGGCTGCTTTCTTGGGATCTGCAGCAGCGTGCTCCAGTGACTCGCAACCTCAAGAAACCCTGCCAGGAGAAGCAGCGGAGGGGCCGATATGTCCGAGCCCTGCTAGCCAGCAGTCCTGAGGCAGCCGGATGGATGATGGGCCCAGCACCCTCGGCAAGCTGCTCTTCACTCCGGCTCTGCAGCTCGAGCCGGCGCCTCTGGGACCCCAGACGACCGCGTTGCCTGGCCGCGCCGCCGCGCCCGGGGCACTCCCGGCGCGTCTCGGTGCCGAGCGCAGGNGGGCGGCGCGGGGGCTGGCTCAGCGCTGCCTCGGCGCTGGGGCCGACCGACAGCAGCCGGCCGCTCTCCTCTGACCCCCGGTTAAGCCCGGCTTGGCTTCCTCCTCTGCCTCGCGTCCGCATCCCTTCCTTCCGTGCCGTGGTCCCAAATCAGGAATGAAATGGCCATTGACAACTAGAAAGTGAACATACTGGTTGACGCTTGTATCTGAGTTATAAAATTATGGTAATGACGTGAAATGCTCTCATCTGTAAGCAGTTATAGTTGTTATGTTACACTGAAATGCTCTTTGTTGCATCGAGTCAGAACAAGTCGGTCTCAGTATTCTGACAGTGACCAAGAACTGGTGCCTGAGAAATCAAAAGAAATCTGACTGGAAGATTTTTCCAGCAGTGATCCTGGTTTACAGTGATCTGCCACTCCGGGATTCCCCAAATCGGAGGTGTTTAGCAGTCCTGAGTGGGCTTTTCTTTTGTGAATGTGATGGCTGGGTGGGGTGCTTTTGGTTTTTGATCATTGTAAACTTGTCGCATCCCTAGCGATGAGTTCCACTGTTCAACTAATGGGGGGTGG
>WAAD01002315.1:0-39693 GCA_013389945.1 Fregata magnificens
CCGTCACTCTTGTCCCCGGCCCCGCTGAGTCAGAGATGCCTCTCGTCAGGAGCCGCCTCTCGTCAGGAGCCCACTCTTTCCCGCTCGTGGAGGGGGAGGTCAGGGTTACCCTCTCCCTCCCTGCGCTTTTGCCTTCACGGGTTTGCCCCCTTAGCACGGGTCCCCCGGCGCGATCCTCCGCTCCGGAGCCCTTCGCCTCGGTGGCTTCGAGCCATGTGAGGTGAAAAGCAGACCCCATTAAAAACAGGATTTTTTTTCTGTTAAAAAAAACAAAACAAAATGAGTATCTCCTGTTCAGAAAGTTTTCAATATATAATCTCATTGTTGGTGCCTGGTGCCTGACCAATGTCCTCTCAACATTCCTCAATTATATTCTCTTATAGGAGTAAGGGGGGGAAAGACTTAGAGAAGGAAATATTTTTATTTTGCTTACACTGAAAAATATCTGAAGGTGATCAGGATAGAGCTGGACTTTCACGTTCAATATTCGTGGGCTTTTGAAGCTTCCCCTTTTAATAAAATTAGGAAGTTTAAGAAACAGAGCAAATGCGATAACTTAAGCGATGCAGTCCCATTACTTTTTCCCTAAGACTACTTTACTTTTCAATTATTTTAGTTATAAAAGCTTGACATACTTTCTTGAAGAAGGACTGGGGAGATGAGCACATGGCTTAATATGGATGATAAAGGACACAGAGGTGCAAGGCAGGCACATGTGGGGAAGAGCAGAAATAAGCGTGGAGGACAAACATCTGTGGCCACTGCTTTCCTATACTCTCTTGTAAGTGCGTGATCATTGTGGGGAGGGGAGGAAGAGAGGGTGATGCATTTAGGGTGTTTCATGCCAGTAATGTTAACACTTGTATAACATTAACACTTCTGAGGGAAATGGAAATAGGAATTTTGTTATAAATTGCATCTCTTCTGGAAAGCTGAAATTCACTGTGTTATCAAAAGAATGAAAACTCTAAGAAGTGTGTAATGTATTCCTCTAAACCCATCATATTTTCTACCTACCCTCAGAGCATTCTCTTCCCACTGCAGTGATGGTAAGCCTTATGCTTTTGCTAACATAAATATTTAAAGCGTGCCACCAGCACAAGCTATCTAATCTAGTCAACAACATAGCAACAAACTGAGAACTGAGTACTGCACAGTGGCTTAGCAGAAGAAAAAAACCCCCCGCTTTAAAAAAACCTCTTTACGTATGGAGTTAATTTGATATAGTTGATAAAGCATTGAACTGAAACTTGCCCAGTTTCAACCAGTCCATCAAACTTTTATGGTTTTCCTTTGTGTGTTTTTCTCTACTTAAAGCTAGAGTTGTAATTACTGTCTGAGGAGGCTTTCCCTGCCACACATGGATCGAGACCAATCTATTTCTTTTTGATTCTAGCATTTTTTTGTGCTTTTGCAGTTGTGATGAATGCCAAATCGGTTGTTTGGATGGGGAAACCTCTGGTGGAAGGGACAGGAGTTCTTATTATTTTTAATCCATTACTAATGGTACTTCTAAGGCAAATTAACAGCCCAGTTCACTCTGATGAGACAGCGCGTTACAAAAACCAGATGTTAGGCAAACATTCACTTTTCTTGTAAGTAGCTTGGTTCAAAAAAGTAGTGCCTAACATGATTAACTTTTTCAGAATGCTGTATTTGCTTCTACTTTCTTTTCTTATCTTTAAAAGAGAGCAGTGAGACTATTTTAATGCAACTATCTAGTGGATTGTATCCTAAGCTCAGATATAGGACCTGGCTTCAGTTCTGACCTCTGACAAAAAAGAGATTCATATTCACAGCTTCCACTCTTCTGCAGTGGCAGGCTGACCTTTTGCAAAGATGAAAAGAAGTATTCTCAACATCTCCTGTTGAATCAGTATAGCTGTATAGATTATAGCTCAAAGATTAACTGAAACACAAAAAAAGAGGGAGAGCAAGAGCAAGTGTTAGTCCTGCACTTCCATCATTTGGGAAAGGCATAGCAGGGTGGTAGCTTCTACTGTAAAGGCAGGAATTTTTATACAAATAATTTCATTTCAACTTTCTGGATAAAATATATGAAACTTGTAGGAGTGAAAATGAAAATGAAAATGCTTTAAATAAGCCTGGCCTGTATAGTACTCATGATCTGTTTGGCCTGCGCTTCATGAGGGTCTGGTGTTAATGATCGGATTAGATTTGGCAACTCATTTGATTCAGTAACAAAGAAGAGTAATGACTCTATGAGCAAGACAGACTCCACTTCTTGCTTCTCCTGGACCTCTCATTTGCAAATATAACATTGATTATACTTCTGGTAACATGTGATCATCTCTAAGAGAAGCTGTAGAGGCTAGTATTTCACCATTAAGAGTCACTCCTGCTAAACAGTGAGATAGGTTGAAAAAGAAGAGCATTTCATGGCAAAAAAGTCCTTTATTGATTTGGCTGACCTACCATATTCACTTTATGTTTGCAGGAAGGGTTTATGCTGTGAAGAATTCATGCTCCTTTTTTAATTAGATTTTTCAGGGCAATGTGAATGAAAAGCTGTTCTTCCATTTGCAAATTTTAAATTGATAGATTGTTACTAGCACATGCTCTCCTAATTAAAAATAATTCTTCTAATTCTGACGCTTCTATCCTGTAGATAGGAAAATCCTACAACATCCATTGGAGCCCTGCTAACCCCAACAATATTTTTAAACTTAACTGATTTCTTTTCATTTTAGTTGATTGTCCCTTTAACCTCAATACTCCAACCTCTCCAAAAAAGCATCTTTCTTTACTTTTAAGGTTACCTCTACATAGCTGTCACATAGTTTAAGGAGAAGGGTAACTTAACCTTCTCTAACTCAATGTACTGAAATTAGCTTTCACCCATTTGAAATACCAATCTGTCTCCTGTGTCCCCACATAACACTGGAGTGATTCTTGTATACATAAAGCAGCTGTTCAAGACAGTTACTTACACTAGTGATTCTTCTACTTGCCATCAGCTATCATGCTTTTTGATACTGGGTCTGCTAAGATATGTGCACATGGCTAACTTTAAAAAAGGTAAATTCCTTTACTGAAATTATGAGGGGAAAAAAATGAATTTGATGGAGTTATTTATCTGTTTAATGTTCATCTTGTCCATAAGTCTTTGGAAGACTGTGTCTTAAGTGTTAGGAGTTACACCTGAATGCTCTTAGACTCTGAAGTACTGTGTGCTGGAGATAAACCTAGATAAAGAGATTCCAAAGGTGATATAATATGTTTGGTGGTAAGATGCAATAAAATATTTGCTTTTTAAGGTCACTAGTGCTGGAAGTCTACTTCTATTTAAGGAGGAAAAACCCCACAGAACACCTGAAGAGTTTAAAGGAGTGGTTAAAATAGGGCTTTTTTTTTCCCCTCCTGTATTAGATTTTGGTAATGTGTTTGCGATCAACTCAAGTTTAAGCTTGTTCTTGGAACAATGAAAGTTTTAGCAGTGTAGGAAAAGAGATTTATTTAGTATTTAAGAGCTCAATCAGTGCTGTAAAAGCTGGAAAGAAACCATTTCCCTTCTGTTATAGAGTTAGCTTGGTTATGACTCTCACTGCTACAAAACTGTCATTTCTTATTCAGTTAAAATATGATTTTTTTTTTCTCTTCCCAGCCATTAATCAAAAGCACTAGTAAGTTCTTGATTAAGCAGTTTATGAAGAACAGTAAATTTTATCAGCGAAAGCAGAAGATTTATGTCTGTCTTTAAAGTTTTTCTAGAGTTATAAAGCAGCAGACCAGTAGTCAGTTTTCCTTCAGAGGAAATCCTAGAAAAGTTCTTAGTTACAACTTTCCTGTTTATTCATACATGGCTGTTTGGTCTTTAGCAAAGACCCCCTATTTTTAAGGGCACCTGACTGATGGAGGTGGGCTAGAAGCAAAGCACTGTGAGCTCCTGGATAACCCCTTTCTTCTACTTCCTTCTATGTGCATGTGTATGAGCATCGAGGATGGCATCTACTCATACCTCCAGTTGCCCTGGTCTTTTGCATCCTCAACCCCTGTATAGCATGAGAAACATGTTCCTTCAGTAGTTTAGCAAAACTTCCCCCCATTTTCACCCTGAACCTAATGTCAACCCAGAAAACCCATGAATCTTATCAGTCATGTATTTATTAATTTTTACTTGTATAATCATCCAAAATTCCTTTTTTCCTCATTCCCATTCTGCAAAATGTCTCTTAAATCTTCTGATTTCCCTCTTCAGCTTCTCCACAACCACTAAACATTATATGTTTCCTTAGGTGCTTTATCTTGATTCCTACCATGCCAACACCGGAGAATCCTGAGATCCAGTATCACTTTGTTGTGAAACCACTAGACTTCTCTTGCTTCTTCAGTCAGTGCACCAGCACTGTGTCCTGCTTAAAATCATGCTAGATGTTATAGCAGGTCTCCTTCATTTGCTTCCTGACTCTAATTTATTTTCTATTAAGCTTCTATAATCTCTTTTCTATTGCTTTGCCAAATCTGTCACAGAGAAAGCAGCCTGTACAAGCTGATGGTAATGCTTTTTGGGATCCTCAACTGGTGCTCTATTAGCAAGAGCAGTGGCAACTTCTAATGGTCAGTGGAGCTTCTTGCACCACTAACGCACAAAGCAAATCACAGCCAGGGCTCTTCAGCTAGGTGTTTGGAGAAGAACTTTGTTTAGACCAAGCAAGGGACGCCAGTGATTCACCAGATATATGTTTTTTCTGCTTATTGACCAAAAGTAGTTAGAAGGTCATGAGTTGAAGAGTCCTGCTATTTACCAGTACACACACTGAGCAGTTTTGAAGGTAATGCTAAAGCCCCAACAAAAGGTTGGGTTTTGTAGCTTCATGAATCTTTTTCATACCAGTAAATTAGAAGTGCTCTACTCTTTGGTAACAGCTAAGTGCTTGATCTACAAAGAGGTTTCATTGCTTACCTCCCTTTAAAGTCAATAAATACTAAATAACTATTACAGTATAAGGCGCACATAATTACCTTTCGTGAATGTAATCCTGAATGCTTAGGGACCAGGTCTGGTGAATTTACAACCAAATGCTATAGATTTAGAACCTCCTGATGCAGTCTCTACTCTCCTGCTGGATAGTACTTAAAACTGTTCATGTATTAATTTATTCTAGTAGATAACATTGTACGAGAAGGGCCCTCTTGTGTCATCAGGTCTTACTTCCCTATTACGGTTGGTAGATATGTAACACAGTCTTTTGGAAATTAATCAAACTTCATCTTAGGCATTAGTCAAACTTTCAGCTACCACTCTCCCATCCCAAGGTTGTTCTGAAAATGTGCGTAGCCTGTAGTTAAATTACTGATTTGTCCTGCCATTTCTCACCAATAACCAAGCTCTGCTTTCAGCACTACTCCTGCTTTAGTGGTGCCCTCAGGCACAAGCGATGGAGAAATTGTCAGGTAATTGCACCATTGTCAGCTGGACAGAACTATAATCTTTTTCATACATTCTCAGCTGTATTGGTTTTGAAGGACCAAAAGCGGTAAGAACAGTAACAAATATTTTCTAAGTGTCCAGGTATGATCCTGGACTTACAGGAGGAGCAATTTTTGTGGTAAGATAATGTCATGTCTTTACTGTTTCTTTTAACATAGACTGAAAATTATATCTTGCTGTTTCTAAATTAAATAAGTAGTTCAGACTGTGAATATACAAACATTTTAATATAGATTTTTCTTTAAGTATTTATTTTTTTTAGGTAGGAGCAAGCAGATTTTGCTGTACTGCTCTGTAGCAAATAACATGAGATAAATATGTCCTACAGGACGAGCTACACAGAAGAGTTTATGCATTCCCATGTGATTCAGTAGCCTAACCACATGCAAAGCTAAACATGGCTTTGAGGTGCTTACTGCCTACAGAACCTGCCAAGAAACCAGGTGTCACTGATAGAAAAGTACAATAACCTCAGCCACCTACTACGCTTTAGCCTTTGATAAATAGCAGGATCCAAATCATCAGTCACTTTCTTGCCAACTCTTTGTGTTGTATTAATTGTTTCTTAATCCTGTTCTGTATTTTATTTACTCTCCTTTTTATGTTCATTTACTCTTTGTCACACACCTGTCCAATCAATTTGAAAATGACAATTCGGAAAAGGATTCCTTTGACAATAAGCACTGTGTTTAAAACCTCTGACTTGTTATGGTTTATTTTACTTCTGGAACCCAACAAAGTTTCTTCCAACTTGATTTGGTAGTCAGAAAAAAAATCTTCAAATAAGAAGATTGTTTTGCAAGTATACAATGACAGAAATATCCTAGGGAGATGTTTTTGCCTTGAGATATATTTATTTTTGAAACACAGGTTTCAGGAGTGCAAATCACTCTTTTTTTGACTGCTGCATTTTCTTTAAGAGGAAATATTATCCTTCACGTTTCTATGTTAATACATTTTTATGCAATTTATAGATATTTTTTTCTTCTCTGTTGTACTATATATGTTGTTGATCTGTGGACAGTGTATGGTAAGAACTATATTTTGAATGGTAATGGTTAAAGCCTGCTGTCATAGCATGGAAACAGCCTAGGAACAAGAGTTCTCAGGTCATATAAGAAGTCTATAGGTATGCATATATTTTCTTTGTAAATCACTCTACTCCACTTTTTGGCTATGTGCTAGTTTTCTCAGTAGAACATCACAATGCCTTTAACAGATGATCCTTTATAAAGAAAGAACCACTGGTATACAGAATTTTTTTTTCTTTGTTATGAAGCTGAAGGAAAAGAAGGGAAAACTTTGTATTTCATATAAACGCAATGTATTGCAAGGGAAAGGTTTCTGCAACATTCCCCATAAACTTGTGCTTATTATTATCCCTGTGTTTGTTTCTCCTCAGCATTTGTGAGACCCTGTTATCACAGTATCTGAGTACATGCCCATCTTGTAACATGTTTATTTTCATTTCTTTCCTATGTCTTAAAGCAGTACCACTGGGGAGCTGAGTGCAGAGGCTGAGATTCATCCCAACTATCTGGAGGGGGAGCAATAGACCTCCTGAAGGGAGATTAGGCTCATTTATGCCTTTCTTGTCACATTATGGAAGGAATCAGGACAACTGAATTCTTGAGTTGGGCAATTCAGATGAGTACCCGTAGATGAAGTTACTTGACATGGTCTCTTAGAGGTCTTGTAGCAAAGCCACGAGAATGTAAATATCAAGAGTTCTTCTCTAACAGGTGGGCAAATTTTGATCAGTGGTGCATGTTAAGTCTATAATAAGTCATAGCACAGAAGGCATGATACTGCAGTAGTAGCCAGGGATAAAAGTGTCCTATATTTCCTCCCCATCTTGGAAGAGGCACAGCTTTTCTGTATTCTGGACTGAGTCACCAAGTCCTGCTCTTAGCATAATTTGTAGTTTAGAGTTCTCCTGCACCATCTTTATGTGCCTTTTCCTTTCTGTATTATGGAAGATCATGGCTGCTCTTCAATATTTTGTTTGTTTCCCTCTGCAAAGGTAATTCAAAGAATAATATGGAGAGGTGGTGGGGTTGAGATTTTTTGTCTTTCCTGTACTCTCATTTAGGAAAAGATGGACTATTAATGTAGACAGGAAAACTCCTATAATTGTTGCTGACTTTGAGTGCTAGATTAATGTAATGAATTGATATGCTCCAGGTACCAGACATAGTTACCGGATACATGTAATATGAACAGGGGGGAAACGTTGGCTCATGGTCTATCAGAAATGTTTTTAAAGTTGAATTTTGCTTCTTCAAGGAAGAGGATTTACTCCATGTTGTCATGGCAAGGCTGTGAGCTAGGATGAGAGCACACTAGATGGTTGAGTTTGCTGCTCCTGCATTGTGGACAGATGGAGGGGTTGAAGTTACCACTGGCAGATGATCTCCCCTCACTCCTACTAGTAGCCGACATACATCCTTATTACTTCCTCAGATGCAGAAGTCAATACAGCTTAGTGTAGGAGGGGTAGCTGGCAGTGCCATGCTGTCTTAGATGACTACCTATTTTGCTCATGTAGCTCTCAATTGCCTGTCTATCTTAGACTTCCAAAATGTAGTTGTCTGAGACTTGAACTAAAAAAATTCACCATAATATCCATACATGTTATGTCCCTTATCTTCTCATTTGACCAGCTATTCAAAAGGCACCATGCCTGTTAACAGACCCATACTTCCTAACGTCAATGTGCCAAATACATACATGAAGTTCAAAGATACACAAAATCCATGCGATGCTAAAATACAGAGTTCAGTTTATGATCTAACATATATAAAGGATGTTATGCTTTTCCAGGAGGTAGAAATATTTATTCAACTTCAGAAATTCACAACTCTGAATAGACAAATTAAACATGGTCTCTGCTAAGAAGAGTTAATGGTGTAAAAGATAGGGACAAAGAAGACAGGATATTTTCATAAATTCAAGAAATATGTGCCTATGTGGAAAAATTAATGAGAAGTTCTCACTTGAAATAGGATTTTAATGGAGACTTAGTTGAAGAGAATAGGTTATGTTCCATGCATGGGTTGAACATGGCATGAATGATTAAAAGGGGAATAGAAGTAGCAATTAAATAAGCTATTGAAAATGAGACTGCTAAGACTGGAAGAGCCAAGAGGCTATTTGAATGTTTAGTACAAAAGATCCAAGATGAGAGAGCAATTTCCACAGAAGTTTGAAGGTAAAAATATTGAGGTATTTGCATATTGTTAAGGGAGAATTTTCTATAGAGCACATGATGATTACACATGGCTGCACATTAGGACAAACAGGTAAATGTGACTTGATGTCACAGTCATGGTGAATTCAGATGCCCCAAACTCTACTGGTGAGAAGAAGGGGAAGAAACTTCTCCACCTTCTCACCTGCTTACAGTAGCATCTTAATCCTGGAATATGTCTTAAGTTTAAAGACTACCCCTCCATTTCTGCCGTGTTTTAGCACCATAGTGAGTGGGTTCTCCCACTGTTTTGGGGTTTGTTTAATTGTTCAGTAAGTGTCTTCCTGGGAATAAAAACAAATTAAGGAAATAAAACACTTCTTTATTTCTCTGTGGATTCTGCTTCATTCTATGAAGCCATAAACTTTGAAGTCGCATCCTTGTATAGAGTGATCTCTGTAGTTTCCTCTCACACTGTTTTTACTGACAAAAGTATGCCTGTGTGTAGATGTTTTTAATGCTTTGCAATAATCCCATAGGATTTGTGAATCATGGACTGTACTGAGTCTGTGACGAGAATTTGTATTTGCATAGGAACATAAGTCTTGCAGTCTCTTGGGATAAGACTTTTTATAGGATTTCTTCATATAGGTTTGTTTATTCAAAAGAAGAAGTTTTAAATTACTTGAGAAGGATTTTGAGAAGAAAATCATTAAACAAGATACATAGTTTTCTGAAGAAACTGACAATAAGCAGAGGGGAAAAATTGCTGCATCTTTGAAAGCAAGCTAGTGGAGCAGTTCCTGAGCCATAAACAAAAGGAAGCTCAAATATATAGGGTTCTTAAACAAAGCATATTTCAAAAATACTAAATTCAATTTTCATCCATGCAATCAATCACTCAAATTATACCTATTATGAAGGAAAGAAAGTCCTTGTCTTCAAATCCGTGCAAGGTGAAAGATTTCAAAGAATAAATCCCAGCAGATTTGTGTTTCTGCAACATTTATTTCATATTTTCACTATTTACTGGTTTAGAACATTTTCAATACTCCTCAGTTTATAAAAGGTTCACAAGAGGTTAATGGGAGTTCTTACTAGAAGAACCCATTTAAGAATGGATGAATTCTTACCCACTGTCCTGAGACAGAATAGGAGTTCAAATGAGAGTGCCACATCATTAAGTCTGTCCTTGTCAAGTCCATTTTATTTATCGTTAAGGCCACTGTCACATAAATAAGCTTTTACATGGCATTGTATTACATTTACCGTATATAATGAGTACTATATTTGCAATGGTTTACATCTCCCAGCTATGTAAAGTGATAAAATGCTGCTGATTGTATGCTGAATTTCTCACCTTTTCGATTGAACTTGGATGGTGATATGTCTCTGTTCAGTTTCACACTAGACTTTTTTTTTGAATGGGAAACAATGAAAAATTATAAATCTGGAACAAGTATCTTCTAGAGGTCTTTCTTATAACTATGCCACAAATTTGGAGAGACAAAGCCCAGCGGTCTTCCAAATGCAGCTTACTTCTAGGGGCATGTAGACTTCCTAGTGCATATGGGCAGCACAAACCTGTAAGAGCTTGTAATGGCACAAAGTCAGACTTAAGCTGTAATGAAGCAGTGTATGATGGAAAGCAGGCTCTGAAGAAAACAAATATGTCTTTTCAGTGTCTTGCCTTGCAGCAGCTTCTGCACTAAGAAAAACTGCCTTGCAAGTAACGGTGAGCGGGAATCCTTCACCGCTGTGACTTGCCCCAAATCCATGGGATGGCTGTGTTAGATTGGAAGAGGCAACATAGTTGGGGACAGATGGCAACAGGCTGTGCCTTGTCTCATCAGCCCCACTGCTACTGCTTTGCACTCTCAGGGCTGCGGAGAGCAGGGGGGTGGCTGCTCTGAGAACTTGTGCAGTTCTGCATGGTTATAAACTACTTGTGTGGCAGGAGGTGGTGCTGAAGGACATGCAGCGCATCTGGGGTTTGTGAGCGCTTTAAAACTTTTGCCATGTCAATTGGTTTCTGTGGCTGCTGCTCACATCACCTTCAAGAGTACACATTTTAATACAGGGAGAGTGAAAGCTTCAGCTTTAACTGGCTTTTAGATGGGCAAAATACCTTTGGGGCAGCAATTTAAGGGACCCAGGATAATGCTTCTAGAACGGCAGCATGTCCTGTTTGAAGTTATGGTGAAAGCATAGCAGGAATGAATATTATAACTCTCTTTATGACCTCAAGGAAGGGAACTGAATTAGAACTAGTGAGGAATTTTCCAGTGGAAAGGCTTTTTTCCGTCAGAACATGTTGCTTCAACAAAACTGAACTTTTCCTGGAAAAGCACATAGAGAATCTGACAGGAAACACTCTTTAAGTGAGGGAAGAATTTTTTCAACAAGAAAAGAGCAGGAGAGAGACCGACTTTTAAAAATTATTATTATTATTATTTTTATTTTTAGAAAGGTTGCTTGTGTTTATGTGGATTAATTTTGTATCTTGATTCATAATCTGTATAAAAGTAGTAAGGGCTACACAAGGAAGACAGACAGTTGAAGGCAGAATCATTCAGTTCTATGGACATCACTTGTCTCATTTTTCTGTCAGTGAGATTTGGGGACAACTCCAAACTACGTTATGCAGAAACTTGAATCTTTGTACTCACACACACCTCTTGCATCTTAACTGCTCAGCTACTGCTTATTGTAAGGTAGCTGCACATTTTTCACTTTTTCTAAAAGTAGGATTTCCTGCTACAATAAAAGAAATATTTAAAACTTTCACAGTACAGTTAAACTATTTAATATAAATATTGGAACTGAATAGCAAAGAGTCTATGTCAGGAATAATTCAGTATTTTTTCAAATGGGTTAATCTCCTTGAGTTGTGATACAAAATTTTAAGAAAAGTACCCTCAACCATAGAACTGAATTGATTAAGAGCATGATGGTAGCAGTTCCTGTGGGAAATGTGTGCCAGTTGACCACCAGACATGCTCATGGACAACAAAGTGGATATTACTTTATATAAGGGTGGTTGTTCTTCAGTACTCCTTTCTCCACAGATTTAAAAATTCTTCATGTGTACTATTCTATTTTCTAATGCTGAACAATAATTTTTTTTTTCTGAAGACATCACTCACTGTGAAATTAAGTAATAATGGTCCTACATGCAATGCTTTATAGGTAACTGCTCTAGCCCTTTCATCTGTGAGCACCACTAATTTCTTGGAAAGTTGTTCTTTATTCTGCTTATAAATGGTTTTGTGTTTGCCAACGTAAGCATAAAAGAGTCCAAGTCTGAGCAAAAAAATAAAAATAAATTGAGTATCTGTACCTTTCAGGATATGTCCAAAGACAGTAAATTAGTGAATCGCTAAAAGCTTCTTCCAGAGCTCTGCAGTCTCCAAATTTACAATAAATCCCAAGGCATTCTCAGGTCAAATAAATAATACTGCAAACATAGCATTTCCATTGTTCTGCTTTATTTTAAGGTCAAAGTTACACGGAGCATTGCATTAAGCTTTTAGAACATCATGCAAAGTTTCCACAGAACCAGAAGATGAAAGTACTTCCAGAGGATGATAAACAATCCTTTATTGGGATTTACAGTTTATACTTGTTCAGGATTTCTGTGATTTTGCAATTCTTTAAACCACCCAATACAAATGTGACTCAAAGTGTAACAGAACAGCATTGCTTGCAACAACAAAATGATAATGCTTTTAGCCCGACTTTTTAATAGAATCAGGCTTATACGATCATGTTACCTGTCTTTAATTCACCCCAATAATTTTTTTATGTTGTCTGGTTTAACCAAATGTGACAAAAACTTAAAGATATAAAACTTTCGCAAAATTAGAGATCTGAATTTGTGTTCCTGCTGATGCTGCAGGTAGGTGTTAGCCCTGAGCTGATCAAAGAGAAATCAGCCAGCCAAGAAGTCTATGAATACTGATCAGTTTGTCCATAGCTCTAAATCAACCAGCTGCATGGTGGCTTGTGCTTGGTCAAAGTGGTGGGGCAGGATGAAGGACAAGCCTGGGATCTGGAGGAGGAAAGGGAAATACAATTTACTGTCCTTGGGAGAGGTGCTGTGGGACACACACTCAGAGATCACTGAGTTTTGCTATTTCTGCTTAGGAAATAACTTGGAAGGCAAGTGATGGCCACACTTTTTTTTTTTTTTTTAAGAAAAACAATTAGATAGAGAAATATATCTGTTTAGGAAATTTTCTTTAAGAGTTTCATCCAATGTCTATTATCTTTTTGTAATAATTTGGGCTTTGGAGCAAGTGCTGTGTCTTCAAAGCTCAAAGTCGTACTGTTTCCACTTCCAAAATCACATCACCATTTTGAAAAGAGAAAAGGAAGCCCTGGAAGTCCAATAAGTGTATCTAATATAAGGTATATCCCAGTACTACAGTTCGTGTTTGATTTTAATTTATTTTGAATAATTGTCTCTAGTTGTTTTGCAGTTCTGCCTTTATAAACTACCATAATACCTGTTATAATCCTGGAGAATTTCTGCTGAGTGTTCAAAAATGTTATGTGTCTGAGACCTCAAGCCTGAAAAATACAGATTTTGTTCAGTGCTAATTTCATTTCCCTTGAAGTAGAGTAAAAAAGCAGGAAACTGGAAGAAATTAGTAACATTGGAGTAAAGGGCACACAGAGTCTATGTAAGTCAAATAGCTATGATGGGCAAACCTCTTGACTTTGCTTCTTCAGTGCTAAAAGATTATTTTTTTCTTTTAAAAGAGACAAAATCAGATAGCTTAAGATTCAAACTGACCTACTTTAAGTTTCTTATGATTTTCTGTGGATTAAAAGAAAATCATCCTATATATGTTTGGGGCCTGATACTCCTCAGATTAAACTTAAATGAAGACAACTTTCTTTGAAGATGGTGGAATTGTTCCAGTGTAAAATTGGCCCCATTGTGAGGGTAATCAGGCAATACAGAAAAGATGATGGCAGTTTTACCCATGAGAAGTAGATATAGTTACTTTAGTCTCTGCAGGATATCTCTCTCACCGCACTACTTCAGAGTACAGTCAATAGAGTAAATACATTGGTCACATTCTGAAAATTATACTTACCTAAGGCAATTATTAGCAGTTTGAGTTTCTAGTGTTCAAAACATTTAAAGGTGAGATATGCAGCTCTGCATACTGAGATCCAAAGGATGGCAGATAGGCATATGAAGTTCCTCATTCATCTTAGTGAGAAAAAGAGAATGTAAGATCAGGGAAAATTTAGTCCTGCTCAGATTGGAGATGGCTTCCCCTCAGTCTCTCTAGTAACTCTGTATTTGAAAGGTGGTCATTACCATTTTTTAATCTGGGAAGAGCAGTAGTCTTGCAGTTAAATCATGTACCTCAGCATCAAAGGTTTCAGATGTATTTCTCGATTTTCCTTGCACTGTGTGAGTAGTGTAATTGCTCCGCTTCCTCATCTGAAAAAAAGCTGTATATTTCCAATTTTTCACCATTAAAAGAACAGTTGTCACTAGCGCATTATTTGATATCATTACAGTTTGGCCCAGGTTCTCTTTTTCTACCTAAGCTCCACCCAATGCAGGGATAGGCTTAGGTAAGTAGAAACAGTAATAATACTTTCATCCTTAAAACTGAATGGTGCTAGTTCCTACACCAGTAGCATGTGGTCCAGCTGCAGACACACCAGTAAGTCGGGGTCCAGTGCAATGTAGAAATACTCAAAATATCTGTGGAGGAACTAGACTGGGTAAGTTACTGGAAGCAGTAAAATTCAGCAGGTTTTGAATTTTCAGCTGGGGAAACTGGACTGCAGGGAGCACAGATGCATAGAGAGCTAGAAACTTCTACCTCAGATGTTCCTCTGGATGTGCATCCATAAGGAACACTGGTCCACCTGGTGTTGCAAAGCTCCATCTCATCTGGCTTCCACTACATCCTTGTCCTCGACAGTAGTATGTTAGTTGCCTAGTCAGAACCATACCCATAGTTACACCTGTGATGTTTGCATATAATTTTCCAGAAATTATGATGTTTAGCTGTAGTGAGAAAATGTTTACAAAGATATTCTTAAAGTGTAATTTTTAGGAAAATAATGTGAAATTTTGAACTGCAAGATTTCAACTAAAAATGATTTAACAATCCAGAAACAAATTAGCTGCCACTTAAAAATGTCATTAACTGGTGTAAATAACACATTACACATGCAGAAACACCTTATTTACTAACATCTTCAGATAGAAAATAGTACTGGGCTTAAACAAAAAACAACTTTGAATTATACTGTCCAAATACATGTAGGAAATTTTGCCTGGTCTGATTGTATAAATTCTAACAGACTTAATATCTTCATCTTTTACACTGAAAAACAGGGAGAAGGCAGATTTTCTTCAGTCTTTCAGAGTGGTAGCATACCCTGGAGAGGGATGAATACAAAGCTTGGGCACCACTACATACACACTACTTTGGAAATCTATTGAAACCCAGTGATTTGCAATCAATGAGATGCTCCTTACAACGCAGTGCAATACCATCAATGTAGCTATGCCACCTTTTCCTCTGCCTAAAATAATTGGTGATATTCCCATTGACTTTTAGGTGCTGGAACAACAACTTACTCCCTCTAAACTGATACTGTTTCTGATCACCAGGCACTATGCCTGGGGAATGCTTCTGTGCTGGTCATGCACATGTTTTTGTTCTTCTCCTTCTCTTCCTTGTGTGTGTTTATAGGGAGAAATTTCAGGTCTTTTTGTGTCAGTACAGTCTAAATTATCATCTGTTCTTTTGTATAGCTTAGTGAAGTGAAAAAAAAATGCAAAATACATTACATAAAAAATTGAGATCCCTATGTCTGTGTGGCTTGCAAAAGTCTGTTCCAGGTCTGATTAAGGTTTGAGGCATATCTGCAACAAACAATAGCAATAAATAATCCAGGAATTGCAATATCAAATGTAATAAACCCAAACTTTAAAGTACAGAGACTCCTGTGTTTGGCTATTTCTTGCAGCTGCTGTAAGAGATCATTTGGGGTATAGAACTCAATAGGATAGTAGCAGCCATGGAAACCATAAAATTCTGTACTAGTTCTTTTTTTTTAAATGAAGAGTAGGTACCCAAGAAAAACTTAGTCTGATTTACACTGCATGGCCTATTTTCCTTCTTTGAAGTGTCAGAGAAAAACCATGGAAAAAATGAAGTATAGGGATGGATGCAAATGCAGGATGGAAAAGCAAAGCTATTAAATTAGTTTTGAGATGAAACAAAATCTTTCATTGTGGGGAGAGACTAATGGTAGTTTCAAGTCACTTGAATTTGGATTACTTTACTCTTGCATATACTTTAAATGAAGCAGAACTGTTAGGAAGCAACTTCAAGCATTTCTTTATGAGCATCAGAACTTGTAAACTTGCACAGATCAATAAATGCAAATAGCTGGAATCGAAGCCTAGGGCCTGCTTCTGCTGAAGTCACTTGCAGAACCCCAAACTGACTTTACTGATATGAGTCTGGGACCTGCTCTGTACAGTAGGCATCCCCTAGCACATCTGTGTAGTTGAAACACATCTGCTTCAGCAACAGTAGCATGTACAGAAGCTGGAACTGTAGAATAATGGAGGGACTTCTCAAGGCCATCTCATCCACCTCAAATCAGGGATGGCCTGGGACATTTGCTCAGGACCTTGTCCGGTCGAGTTTGAATACCTTCGAGAATAAAGATTACTCAGATGGGTAAGCTGTTCCCGTGGCTGATATTGCCTTCATTGTGATGTTTTTTCCTAGTATCTGTGTCTATCACCCATCATCCTATTGCTGTACAACACCAAGAACAGTCTGACTCCATCGTCTCGCTGCCCCATTAGGCAGCATCTCCAGCTAGATGACCATTAGCCTTCTCCTGAAAAGTGAACAAACCTGCCTCTCAGCTTCACTATGCATGCCATGAGCTTCAGCCCACTGTCCATCTGGGTAACCTCTGCTGGACTCACTTCAGTGTGACATCTCTGTATCCCTCCTTAAGTTTCTGTTATACACGAAAGGCAAGGGATGTTTTTGGGTTTTCTGGTTTATACCTGCAACATCCTTTCACTGAGTGTAAGGAGCAGGAGAGAAATTAACAGAGTATGGTACTTGAAGCATCTCTTCCAGCTTGTTTCTGTTGCTTAGTGCAAAAGTTTCACAGCAAAAGAAACTGTACATCTGCAACACGGCTATTTTTTATAATTTCAAACCAAACTGGTTTAGAACTGAGTTGTAATAATGTGTCTGAATGAGCTAGGACAAATGAGGTTGCTAGGAAGCCAAATGTTTATCCAGGGAGTTCAGAGAGAGGAATGAATTTAGATCCAGCTGTGTAAGAGTATGTAAATACTTATCCAAGACACTCATGTAGTCATAATTCTGTTCTACGCCTTCATTTGCAGAGGAAGATCACGTGTAGTGGTTCAACCACTTAATTAACCTGAGTTCACAAACACTAAAGTGCCATAATCAGAAGTGTAGGGGTTTGCGTGATGTCAGAACACGAAAAAGTTAGTGTTCCACTCTAAGTGAAACATCCTTGTAATAGGAAAAATTACCCAAAATCTCCACACACAGATTCTGTGCAATATTTCAGTGGCTTATAGCTAAAGGTAAATGCAGCTAAAGGTAAATGTTGTGAATACTGAACTTTGCCTCCTATGACACTCCCAAAGCCAAGAACCACATGGTGCAGGCCATCAGGCCTCTCTTCATACAGTTTTGGCAAAGACAGCTTAGTTGTCTCAACCTGCTGAAACCTCAGGAATAAAATTCAGCTTCCTTTGTCTTCATTTCCCTCTTCTCTCCCTTACCACACGCAAAGTGCTTCAGAAAGCAAGAACTCCAAATTAATATGAAAAGCTTCTGTTTCATTAAAGTGGTATTCTTTATCAGAGAAAAGAGAAACAGTGTTTATAGGCCCACATTTTATAAATTAGTTTTTATAGATAGCTATTGTATTACACCTCACATCACCAATGTAGACTAACAACCTTCATTTTAATATATATTTTGTGGGCTGCATGAAACCTTTGCAGTGATGGAAATTAATATTAAACTGATTAAAAATTTTCCCCTTTTTCCCTATATCGTTTGCAAAAGGTCAATGTACATATTAACAAAATTCTCCTAGAAATCCAGAAAGGTAAAAAGCAGAGCCTGCATGCAGAGAGATAGGTAATCAAATACAGAATACAAATCAAACAAAGGACCCTTCTTGTTTCATAAGTTGTCCTATTATTGCATTTGTAAATCCATTCTTTTCTTCTCTCCCCTCTGGCAGTCTCATGTCTCTTCAAACTGTTAATGTTAGAGGAGGTGGGAAAGTTATAATCTAAGGGTAATTAAAATCAAGTTTTAAAATTCTGAACCACTGAAAGAGAAGGATAATTCAGAGTCTGTTGTGGGACTGAGCAGTTAAAATTAATATCTCTGATTTTTAAATCAGGTTGATGACACAGCTAAGTAGGTATTGGTAAATGTTTCAGAAGTTCTGGATACAAAAAGAAACTTAAGTACTGTGATGCAAAAAATTAGCCTGGAGGCTGGATCCAACAGTGAAAATCTCAACCCTGAGTTAAGTCAGGACCTAACCTGAGATTCACAAGCACATGCCAAGTGCCAGGTGTCTAAATAGGCCAACAGACTGTGCCATGCAGTAGGAGCGTGCTGAAATTCTGCCTTACCTGAGTCTGGGTACTGAGGATATGCATTTGTGCAGGACTGGCTGGATCATTCCTGTCTCCTTTAATGCAAACCACAGTGATATTATTCGGGGCATGTAACAGATTTGTGGTTACCAACCAAAGCAGTCAGTTTAAGGTCTTGATACTTAAAGACCTTGGTACTGTGTGTTCTAGACATATCTACTGTGTTACAGGAGAGCACCAGTACAGCTAGGGTAAAGGGCAGTGGTGGTGTTTTTCCTCCTTTTTGCTAAGTCTGAACCATTATGCAGTTGGGAACACCAGATTCAAGGGACAGTAAAAGAAGACGAGCATGAGGGAGCATGCCTTTGCATTAATGTTAGGGTACATAGTGGGGAAAGGGCTGGTGCCAGTCCCCAGTCCTTGCTCCTAAGGGTATTTTATGCATTGTAAATCAAGCAGTTACTGAACAAATCCCCCATATACTCATGAGAACAGAGTTTGGTAACCATATCTTTCTTTTTTTGGGGGGAGTGCCCTAGTCTTACTTGTCTGGTGGTTAGGATACTCTTATGGAAAATATGAACTTCATTTCTCTCTGATATCTGGAAAGCCCAGGTGTCCTGCTCCCTAGAGAAAGTTCTGGGCTAGAGTATAAGACTGGCAGCACTCCTTTCTCTTCAAGCCATGTATTTAATGGGAACAGCTGGAACTGCTATGCTTTGTATGAACTTCTGCACTGGTCATGTGTTCTTATCATTTCTATGGGGCTGGGATGCCTAGCTTGTGAACACCAAACAGGCCTGCATGTGAAACAGAGAGCACAATTGTCAGCACAGATAAGAAACCAAGAGTTCTGACCATAAGCCTTAGCAAAACTTAAGGTATGCAGGTGCTTTTCAAGGTATAATGTTAGTAGTTTACATTTCTCACTTCTGTGCTTCCATACCAGCTAATTTTCACCCAGTGCTTAATACTTTTTTTTTTAAATTATGAACAATGCAGGTGCTTGCTTTCTCCCTGAGGAATGTGAAGAACAATGTGAGGAATACTGTTCTCCAATTGTGAAAGAGTGCTGTTGAAATAAATGTTGCAAACTGAGGTGGAAAGCTACCAGGTTTCAGGTGGTATGTGAGTATTTGATTAGATAAGTGCGTTAAACTCATGTGTCTGCTCACTCCTTGTTCCTTTGTCTCAACAATGCTCCCAGAACCCTTTTCTTTTAAAGAAAGAATATTTAAGTGGTGTCTGGGCCCGTTCCAGCTATGACACACAGCCAAATGCCATTCCTCTCCTCTTAATGCAAGAATGGTAGAGCTAAGAAGCAGGGAAAGATAACTAAGAGCATTTGGTTGTTCAGAGAGTTTCTAAAACCAGACTGGAAATTGAGCTAGCTCCCCAGATGTCATGGTGTTGCATTTACTTTCTCTTACCTCCATTCTGACAATTCTGGTTGGTTTCAGCAAGACCTGGAAACTCGCGCCAACTGTGTGGGTGAAACAGTGTTATACTCTGACCACATAAGTAAAAGAATTGCAAATTAAAGTAAGGCAAGTGAGAAGAACACCATGAACAAGAGAGTGATTCATGTAAGTTACAACCTATATTTCCAGGCACAGTGGTTTGCAGTCATTTTTATCACATGTTGTATTCTGGATTTGTACTTATTTTAAAAAGTCAATCACCCCTGTATGTTTTTGCTTGTTTGTATTTTTTCTAAGCTACTAGTCAGTATTTCTTTCACATGAGGAGATATTGCAAGGAATCAGTTAATTTCTGGCTTTATTTATTCATTTATTTGTAAGAGTATTTATATGGGCAGATGTTCTTGGTGATGATGAAGGAACTTATTTGATCCCTGTGGAGTATTGAAAGGATGTTTCTTCCATCTACAAAAGTCTGTCAAAACCAAGAGTGTTTTTGATTGTTCGGGTTGTTGACTGTCAGCTCACACACTCCTGACCACTATTCCTTCTTAGCATTCTTCTTTCCTTCACCTCATTAATATCCCATGCATATTTTTGATTTTTATTTGTCCTGTTCTGTCTTAGACTGTTTTTCACAATGAGAAACATGACACTTCTGTTTGTTCACAGTGCAGATTTACATTGTTTGCTTATTTAAATGCTTTACTATCACTTATGAAGATTACAAAGACATTTTCTTCCCTCCTCTCTTTTCTCTCATTCTAATTAATGTTTCAATACCTGCCTCTCATTGTCTAGCAGTGACTATAATTCCTCCTCTTCTCATGAAATAGAATAGGAAACTGGTCTAGTAACACTAGAGAAGGTGGAGAAGATTTTGTGTAAATTGAAATGTAAAATAGCTGGCATTAAAAATGTACTGCATTGCAATGTCCTTTCAGTCATGTGTCATGCCATTTCAGTTTACAGTAGCTCAGACTGTTTGGATGAGACGAAGGGAGCTGAGATGGTGAAAATGAGTGGTTCCATCTTGCCTGCACCGAAAATATGATAACAGTCAGATTACAGTCTTCCTCATCAGCATAGCTAATTAATTTTTGTACTTTATGAATATAATAGTTTATCCAAAATAAAGATTTAGAGAAATAAAGTCAACCCTTCTTAGGGTTTGTTTATGCAGGAACATTCAGAAATATTGAAGAAAACTGATGGAGCTGATGAAGTCAATGCCAATGTTCTAAGGATTATTCTGCAGTTAATTAAAACCATTTTACTCTTCAGTCTCTTCAGTGAAGGAGTTTGTACAGGAATTTAACGTACGCTAAAGATGAGAATCAAATTTAGACCCTTAACATGTTTGCCTTACTGTTTTGAATATTGAACATACAGTCTGTAAAATATAACTGAGCGAGTACCAGTAGTGGAATATCTAATGTAAAGCTTTATTTTTATAATTAGGGAAAACACTTACTGAGATATTAGTTGATATAGAGTTAAGTAGAAAATTCTTGTGAGCCTCAGACTTCAGTGGGATCATAAAGGAATACAAATGAATCTGTCCCTAAGCCCCAACTTGCAAGGAGTAGGACACTGGTCATAGCATTTATGTATGGTAGCATGTATTCATTAATAGACATTTTCCAGTATTTAAGAACGTTCACATAGGACCATACCAGAACACAGTTTAACCCAATATCCTGTCATTGAGAATAATCAAAAGGGGATGCCTAGGAAGAGTTGTATGAACAGTGAAAGCAGAAATAACAAGTATATGGCACTTCCCCTGATGATCTCTCTGACTCCAAACTTTTTTAGATCAAGACAAATGTCATTCCTGTGCAATTACTGACCCTCAGTGGTTTTTCTTTCATGGATCTCTCCAGTCTTCCACTGACAATATTTAACTTCTGTAAATGTTTAAAAGGATGCTGTCCTTCATTTAGATTCTACAGCTAAACACATAACAAACAACTGAAAAGGTGGAGGTAGAGATTTCCATATACACAGGAAAAGCAGAAATATATAGACTCAACACATGGACCCTTTTTTTCCCTTTCATTTCAAATTATTTTCCAGCAAAATCTGGAGTACACAGTTCTTTGTATTTATTGAAATCTGCAAAAATCAGAAACCAAGGAAAGTTTTTGTTGTTTACAGACTACTGGAGTATTTGGAAAGACTTGGTAACACTTCCATTGTTCAGGGTGTCTTGGCATTAGTAGTACAACAAATTCCAAACCAGATATTTTTAAAGATGTAATAGTTTTAAAATTATGATTTTAACTTGCAACGAGTTTGAATCAGAAAGTTTCTACCATATGGCAGAGAAAGAATACGAAACCATATGCATCCAGCACTGGGACTGTGTTCCTGAGAAAAACCAGTTTGCTATTTTTATACTGGCCAGCAGGTGTCAATACCCCAAAGTGAAGAAGCTGCCCAGCAGCCAGATACAGTTAGAAAGAGTAAGGCTGGAACAGGGAATATATGTATTTTGGATATCTCACTTTGAAAGCTGACTTTGTGAAGTTCTGCTGTGCTTCATCACCACCAGGAAGGAAGCCATCTTCTTAGAGGAAAGGGGGAAGGAAAATTAAGCCACCCTTCCATCCAGAAAGGAGGTACCTCTTAGTTTCTTTTCCTGCTGATGCTAGTAATAGTATTTTTATTCCACATTCACACAACTCCAAAACTCTGTGGTCTCTGACTTCAGCCTTCAAGCCTCTGTGCTCCCTAGTCAGTCTGGCCAAATCCACCCAAACACTGGAAAAGTGGCTAGGAGTGGGATACTTGGCTGGTTTAATCAGTGCAAGGGACCCTAATCAAAGCTGTTGAAGTGTTATTCCACCCTATCTATTTTTTTCCTAAAGGTGCTATTCTAACACATATTAATGGATATTTTTCTATTTAAGATCATAATACCTGTCAGCTGCTAAAGTGAAAAAATCTGAAGTGATATTTGTTTTCAACACAAATTTCAGCATTCATATGATTGTTTGTATGTTACATCTTTTTGGACCCATTTTAGACTTTCATGAAATAGAATCTTGTAATGTTTTGTGTAGTTACATGACACGTCCTCCCTAGATTGGGCTTTGGAACTTTTTCAATTAATAGTAAAAATATCCATCTTTCCATAATACTGTAGATTAAGAAATATGGGTACAGAATGGGTAGCTCTTAGGAAAGATATGTGATTCCTTGAGATATTTCAGCCTTTTTTTCCCTGATTTCCACAGAGGTAGTGCCTACAGGTTGTATCCTGTTTTAAACACTGCATAACCATAATAATGAAATAGTTAACCATTGAATTCTTTCACAGATTTTTTTTTTTGTTGTTTACTTTTACATAGCTTCTAGAGGTAGGATATTTTATTTTGGAGCTGTTTTTTTGATCTCTGATAATAAGCAGAGACTTGTTAAAAGCTGGCATAATTTAGGCAAATATCAAATTTATCATATTACTCTCACAGTCTTAGTCTCTATCTACCACTCATGATGAAATACTGGCTGAAACTGAATGTTTTGAGCTATTGAAATTCTTGCCTCAACTTCCTACCAGCTGCTATTTTACAGTGAGCTGGTAAGAGCTAGGAATTTACATACTCCATTTTTAATTTAATCAAATGTTGTCAGTCAGCATCACATGTTAGATACTATTTCCATCAGAAGGAACTTAAAAAACAACAACCTGAAAGATTTAAAACCTCTGCCTCTTGAAGATAATAATCTTACTGAATTTTAACAGATTGCTTTAGCAGATGGAGATGTGATATTCACTACAGTAAATTATATTAACATGCTCTCAGACAGAGATGTCACATTAGCCACAGTAATTTACATTACCATGATTTGAGACAGATTTGATTCCCCAAAAAGAATTAGAAATAATGTTTTATCAATTCACTTTGCCTTGTCACTTCCTCAGATAATTGTCAGTCTGGAGTGGGACAGGTTTTTTACTAATGGATGCCATGGTGAACAGGACAGAAATACTGCTTTGCTGTGACCATCTATAAACAATATGATATACAGGATCCTTCATGTTACCACATCAACACCATATACCAAGACATAAAGAAAATAAATCCGAAATATTGGTACAGAGTAGTGGAAAATGAGTTACTTTTGATTCAGTGTAATAGATTAATTTGACTCCTGGACATGATATCTGCGCTTTTGCATGTCTATATAACCTTCTACCACTGCCTCTAGGAGATTTTGTCACCCACTTTAACAGGTTGATGAAAAGCACTCTGAAAAGAAATTGTTGTGGTTTAACCTGGCAGGCAGCTAAACAAGAGAGATGGAGAGAGAAAACAAAACAAAACAAAACAGAACCAGATGATACACCCGCTCACCACCCGCTGACCGACGCCCANTCACCCCCCAGTGGGATGAGGGTGAGAATTGAAGGGTGAAAGCAAGAAAACTCGTGGGTTGAGATAAGAACAGTTTAATAACTAAAGTAAAATAATAATAATAATAATAATAATAGTAATAATAATATTGTAATGAAAAGGAAAACAACAAGAGAGATGGAGAGAGAAAACAAAACAAAACAAAACAGAACCAGATGATACACCCGCTCACCACCCGCTGACCGACGCCCAGCCAGTCCCCGAGCAGTGGTTCCTCCCGGCCAGCTCCCTACCATTAATATACTGAGCATGACGTTATATGGCATGGAATAGCCCTTTGGCCAGTTTGGCTCAACAATTTTAGCTGTGTCCCCTCCCCTTCCAGCTTCTTGTGTACCTGGCAGAGCATGGGAGGCTAGAAAAGTCCTTGACTAGTGCAAGCACTACCCAGCAACAACCAAAACATCTCTGCATTGTCAACACTGTTCCCAGCACAAATCCAAAACATAGCCCCATACCAGCCACCATAAAGAGAATTAACTCTATCCCCACCAAAACCAGCACAGAAATTTAACCATCTCTACTGTGTGTTAGCATCTTCAGCCAGAGGGCTGTGTGGGTGCAACTTATCTGTCATCTCCTGTTGCGCAGGGGATCTGGGCAACATGTTTGTGACAGCATCTGCTATACTACTTGAAAGAAAGTATGCCTTCATCTCTGTGTACCATCTGAAATAATTAATAGCCCCAAGAAGTCCTTAATCTAGTCCTAAAATCAGAACAGAACATACAGAATCTATAAGCAACAAACATGCCTAATAAATCTGCATTGGGAGAAAATGAAGCAGCCGTCTGAAGCTTTAGAGATGCTTTCAAGTTCTACTTCTCTAGTTACTGGATTTCTTACTGAGTAACACGAGCAAGAGACTCCAAAGTTCCTTCTATGGAGCTTCAAAGGGATTTTTATGGTCAGAGGGTTAGAGGCCAGCCTTGGAGAAAATGCTTCAGGCATATTTCAGGAGAGTAATTTGAGGCTGTGGTGAGACCATTTCAAGTGATTGCCTCTGTGATTTGGCTCAAAATAGATGTAAGCAATGACCAGAAAAGTTTGGGAGACATGTTTCTTTGGAGTATGAAGCCTTAAAGTCTTAAATCAAATCTGCTTGGAGCAGCTAAAGATACTCACGTTTCCTCAACTAGGCAATCCTATATCAAATAAAAACCTATATAGAGCACTTCTACATATCTTTTAGAAAAGCTGTTGCTGTACACTGAGTGATAATGAATAACATATTAGGCTGGTTGGAGAGAGAGAATGTTTTAATGAAGGACTCCATGAAAGTCCTAATGCTTCTCCAAAATACTGCCAAAAGGCTGTGTGTGGTGGCACACAGTGAGATTCGTCTGGGGTTTTTTTGTCTTTAACCTAGGCATTCATGCTTGAACTCTTAAATTTGGAGATCATAATGCTACACAGTTGTAAATCAGAATATGGCAGGATTAAGATTGCTTTTTAATTATTCAGTGTGTAGTTCAGGGTTGTGGCTAATCTTGTCACGATTCAGGTTTGTAGCATCTGTGAAGGAGACTGCAGTCTATGGCTTCCTTATCTCAATTATAAGGACAGTATTGAATCAGATGGCATTGCAAGCGTAGCCTCCTTCCAAATGATATGAATTTCACCTTGGAGAAGTGACTGCTGATTCTGCCTTGTCCGCAGAGCTCCTTTTGATAGTAGGCAAGCCACTAAAACAAGTCTAATCATTTTGATCCCCAAATGTCTGATGCTTTGTCTCCTGGGGGGTCTGGCTGAAGGCCTTGGGTTCCAGTTTGCAGAATTTTGTAACCCTCTGATAGCTGCGGACTGAGCGGGCCAGTGCTCAGTGAGGCTGCTAAGAGGTGAGTCAAGTATTTAGTACCTCAAACCTGGCATGCAGATTTGGGGAGATTTGGCTGGGATATCTCATTGCCTTCTCTATTTGTAAAATGGGGATTATCCTCATTCATCTTCAGTCAGGGACAGTTTAAGAAAACAAAGTATCACTTGTCAAACACCTATTAGAAGGAAGAGCATCATGGGATGACTAGAAGAATTTGATCATCCCCTTCAGAACAGAGTGTTAAGGTTAGTGAATTAAAAATTGCTAGAAAAAAAATTTCAGTTATGGCAAAACAAGACATGGTATATATGCTCATTCAATTAATACTATCCTTTTTGGAATGAATGAGACAGATGTTCTGAGGATCAAGGGGTCTTATCACCATACACAGGGAAGCCTATCTAGATCTTATGGGCAATCTTAATTCTGTCATCTCCTTATTTTAGAGTATTTTAATGTAATTTTTTTGTTCTTAATTTTTCTTCTGAAGGGAGGCGGGGTACTATTTACAGGCAGTTTAATGGACTATTTGCAAGAAATGGGGTAGCAGTGGCTGTTTGCCTGCCTAATTTCACATGAATTTAGCATGATCAGGATATGTTCCCTGTTCAGTAGTGCAATTCTGGCTTTCTATGTAGTCTACTTCCACTGACCAGTCTTTTTCAATAAGGGTTTTGCTTGTTGCTCATAAAGTTCAGGTGTTTCTCATTGGTATGCTTTCTCAGTCTCAGTCCCAGTTTTCCCAAAGCCTTCTTAGAGCTTGCAAGAGTTTAGAGCAGTCTGGCTCCTACCGCAGTGTGAAAAGCTCTTACACACTACAGTGTGATTGCTGAAGCCAGGGAAGTTGTTCCCTACAGTGGAAATTTATACTGATTTAAGATTGGTGCAGTAAGTAAACCAGTCCACTCCCTCACCTCAATTCCTCTTCCTCTATTATAAGCGTATAATTATATGCAAGATATATACAATGACATGCCCATATTCTGTTCAGTAAAGCAATATACTTATAACTGAAATATTGTACCAGTAAAATCTTCAGTAGAGAGCGGGGGTCAAAGCTTGTCTGAGAAGAATTGATTTGTGTACTAACATCTCACCAGAAATGGCTGCAAAGTATATACCATCTGAGGGAAGTTTCTAAAACATCCTTTCTGTGTGCTCCCTTCCCCCCCAGTCTGAGTGGGAAAGAAAGTGCAATTTTTTTTCCTCAAAAAATATGTTTTACTTTTAAACAAACAAGAGGTCTTCACTCCTCTAGGTCACAGAAAGTCCTGTTTTCCAGAACTAATAATACTTTCCAGAGATCTTGCAAAGATTGCAGAAGTCACTACAACGGTATTCTGCCAAATAATTATACCAAAAAAAAAAAAAAAAAAGTGTTATTGCAAAACTTTAAAGAAAAAAGCACTAAGGAGGATCGAGAGTGAGTTAAAGAAGTGTTATATGAAGAGTAGCATGTTGATGATTGTCTTAAAGGATTCCATTATAGTACATATATTTTTTGCATGTAAACAAACATAAGGTAATACAATTAATCTGGACAGTAATGTTGCTACATTAAAGCCAATAAAAGACAAATATAGAGACAAATGGTACTTGACTATCTGTTTGTGGTTCAGAAAGAATGAGGTGCAAAGAGGTCTGTGTTAGTCCTATGAATATATGCTTGGAAAAAGCTTCAAAGAAATCAGCGGGGTTTAATACAAGAACTAGAATCCATATGCATGTATCAGCTTGCAGGACTGTGTTTTGAACAATTAATATAAATAATAAAAAGTAAAGTTTTCATAGTCTAAGATATCTTTAGTAAAACTAACCTATCTAACACTTATTTCTCTTGAAGCCATTTCAGAGTGACGGTTCCTAATTCATACCTTGTGGGGGAATACTGTGTACGATCCTGTGATGTTGCTCCCAGTCAGAGGGAATTGAAAGGTTAAAATTGAGCACAGTGGGACGGACACAGTACAGGGCTGCTTTCAAAATACTGCTTTCACAGAATTGTTACCCAAGGATTAGTGATAGCTGGGAACTGCTGTTCTGCACATTTCATTTAAACTAAAACCAAACTTTTCAAGAGAACTCGAAGTCTGGCCAGTGAGAAACCTTGGACACTTTTGAAAATGATACTCCACATTCCTGAATATAGTAAGTGTGATAAATAAACTAGTTAGAATTGCAAAACATGTTTTTCAGTTTGGATCTATTAAACAGATTCATTTTTATTACACTGGAAAATAACCTCAATCTTCTATTTTTCATGCTTTGTGGAAACAGAAGGGTTGAGCTGAGTTTATTTTTATAAATATTCTGCACTTTGCAGGTGAAGTTTGACAGAATGTCACAGCTTACTTTCCATTTAATTTCTAGCAATTTCCATTCTACACCCTCTCCTGAATTAACAGCCTGGAGACATTCAAATTTCACATTCTGACTCAGTTGCACTCAGATTTCTGTCTTTTTTCCCCCCTTCCTTGAAAACTTTACTGTTGTGACTGGCAAAATGTATTTTTTTATTCATTTTATAAAAATTAAATTCTAGATACCTGCTCTGAAATCTTCTTTCCCTGACACAAATCACAGTCCCCAATGCTGTCATCGCTGATGATATTTCTTACCTTGCTACACAAGTTTATATTGGATCTATGAGGTAAACTAATTAAATAAGAGAGACCTGTACAGATTTTCATGAGTTTCTTTTTAATTCAGTGCTCTCAACTCCACTCTGTGGATCTTCTGCAGTGCGGGAGCAGAGCAGTTATTCAAAATATCCCTTAGTGTCATATGTCCTGGATAGCCAGGTTGGGAGACATGAGGAGAGCAGATAGAATAGAGTCCATGTTAAATTACATCAGTGGGGTGGATGCAAGTAAATAATGATTGTGTTGAGCAAAGGTATTTATTTTTCTGCTGTTGCTACAGTTATTAGCAAAACTCTTGCTGGTTTAAGATTGGGAGCCAGCTGGGCCTACAGTTAAGAATAATTGTTGCTGCTGTTTTGTGCAATGCCTTATGAATTCCTGCTGGGCTTATAATTACACTCAAAGTGCAGTGGGAATGTTACATGGCCATGCAGGTTCCTTGATCCTTCTCAACATCGATGTAATTTCTTGGACTTGAACGCTGCGATCTGGATTGACCTAGAAGTCTGGTAAAAATAAGGTAAAAAGGTGTTGTCTGAGTACGGTGGGGTTAGACTTGTTCTCCTCAGTTCTCCTCTTTGTTTTCCTTTACTCTGCTGGAAAAATCAGTGATTGTTGTGGGGGAAATACAGAGACATACCATCTTCTTATCCAGAACAAGAAAGAGGGAGATCTTAGTTCAGATCTGAGATACCCTTTCACTCGTCTTGTCAGTGCCAGAATCCTGGTTTATGGTTTATTCTGTGTCTTAAAATTAGTGAGTGACAGTACCTGTGCTATTAAGTCTGAGGACAGATTCATGATATAGAAGACAGCAGGGCCTTGTTTTCCCCCACTGTCTGCCATTGACAGTGATGACAATGTGAGATTGCTCTGTGGTGCTGTAAAATTTAGCACAGAAGCCTGTTGTCTCCAGAGACTTGAGTTTCAACCCTAGGCTTTACTTGGGTTTTTGTCACCTGAAGATGTTATGCTGATGAAACCAGTTGATTGGAAGAAACATCCGAACTAAAATCTTCAGACCTGTGAAAGGTCTTAGGGGTAGCAGAGTTGAGAAGCCAATATAACAACAATAGTATGCTCAGAAACAGCTGAAGAAAAGAAGAAATCTGGTTTATTACTGGGCTTAGTGTTTGTTTTCACAAGCCCTTAATTCACTGATATGCCTTTTGATAGTCCAGCTTCAAATACGCAGCATTTGAGGCAATGTTACTAGTAGCCTTACGTGATACTGGGGAGAAGGCAAATTATTAGATATGCTGAATTCTACCATTGGAGGCACTTCTTCTGAGTGATAGTACTTTGCCAGTGAGAGTCATCTCTTACAACTTAGGCAATTAAAGCCTAGGCATCTAAATCTTAGATTACTATATCAGACTCCTTCTGTTGGAAACAGAAGTAAAGAAACAAGGGTCTTTACAGGCCAGTTCATCTCCTAAACAGGTCAGATGACTTAGTTTAAGTGTATGAGGATAGCTGATGTGAATCTCATCCTCAGTTTCATTTGATATATGAACCTTTATCTCCCTCAAAAGTAAATCAGCATGGAAAGTCATTAAGCCCTCTCTTTTGTACCCTTAATGTCTTTACAAGTTGAAAACTGTTGATTGTCCTGTACTTCAAAACCTTGTTCTGTTTTAAAGGACAAGAAGTGATATTTCGAGGGATTGTTCTTTGTCTAAGGACAGTTCTGAGGTCTCAAGCAACCATTCTAAACTGACCACCTATAAGAATGCTTTGCATATCATCTCTGAGTTCAGAGGGAAATGAGATGAGAAATCTGAGGATGGATGAGAAATCTGAGGAAGGACAGTTCTCATGATTAAAGCTACCCTTCCACTTTGCAAGATAGTTCTGAAGATCTTGAAAGAACAAGATGTCGTTCTCCAGCACCCTAGTAATCGTCATGAGAGATGGTACAATGAAGTTAGTGTTTATGACTGACCTACACAGTGGTGCGGCTCTCCAGAGCTTTTGGTCAAACAGGAGTGGCTGTGAATGCTGGAAAGCTCATCTTTTCTCTGCTGCTGATTCAGCATGTGGTCTCTAGTGTATCATTGAAACGATTGCCTTTCTCCACTGTAAAGGAAAAATGCTTGTGCTCTACAACAGAATAGAAAAGAAAGCTTCTGGGCTCTGGTACCCACATGATAAGATACCAACAGGAAAGAGTAGCAGGACTCATAATAGCCATTAATGAACCTCAAATGCTTTGGAGGTTATGTAATAACCTGGACTTCTGTGTATTCATTTTAAAAAAGCATTTTGTGTATAATAAATATTTGTTAAATATAAGACATCATTAAGGTAGCTGTGTGTTTATGCTGTCTTACCTCATGTTAGGCATAGGCTGGCCATGAACAAACTTGGATTTGCAATGATGGGGAGGTTTTGGAATTGCCTCTGATCACAGGACTGGGGCAAAGAGACTAGCTGCTTTGCAGATGGTGCAAAATACACTAATGATAGAGTGATAGGTGGCTGTGTTGACAGGGGACTGGACTCCGTGATGCAAGAGCTTGAACCAGGAGGCCTAAATTTATGATCCAGAAAGGCTATACAAAAGGGAATACAGTCTCTACAGTAATGTGGTTTTTATGCCATTTTACCATGATGGAAAATGCTACCATTCTGATCTTGTTTAAAATCTCCCATGTAGGTAGTTTGTAGATGTACAAATCTACAGGATATAGCATGGCAGAGAATCTAAACCTCTGGGCCTAATTGCTGGTGTAATCCTGTTGAATTTGATTACAGTATTCTGCTGTCTTTGCCAGGTGAACACTTTATAAGTGAATTGCCCTGGTTACTATCTTGGTTAAGTCTCCATGCGACTCAGCAGCACTTTGCTTCTTCAGCCACGGATGGAGATAAAGTTTGCTCTTTAGTAGATATAATTTGATTCTGGTATAAGAGAGGGGCTATAAAAGCGATTGAGTTGAAGCTGTAACTTCTATACAGAAGTTGGGCTTTGGATGTGTTCTCATATCTAAGACCCTGTCATAGAGAATCTCACCAGGAGGGCTCTGTATTTCTGAGAGATTTTAAATTAGACTGCTTTTTGCCTTGCTATCTTGACTGGCTTCTGATATTTTTCTTAGACTAAGGGCAGTTCTTGCAGAGTACATCATTTATATAAAACTTGTTCTAATGTCAAAAGCTTGTAACGACATATGGAATAACAAAAAAGGCAGATCTTGCCTTCAGTCAATACACTTCCATCATTCAGTCTTCTGTTTTGAAAAGACCTCTTATCACAGCATTTGAAAAGCACTGTATGAAACCAGACTAACGTTCCAAAATGTTTTGTGTGCTCTGCTATTTCATGCTGAAAGCCAATTGTGAATGGCGCTTTTGAACTATTTATTTGTGGAAATGTATTTGTTGCATTTCTACACAAAAGAAAAAAAAAAAAAAACTAATACCCTCGTTGTTCTTTCATTCTTCCTGAAGGAAACTAATAAGTGAACAGGAATTCTCTGAGAACATACAAAAGTCCAAGCATAAAACCCCATTGAATCAAGGCAATTACACAAGCCCCACATTATATTTCTTTTTTTGTCTGGTGTCAACACAGTCTGAATTTTACATGGCAGGGACCTGATGTAAGGCAGTGGAGTACATTAGTCAGTAACAGTAGACAGTCTACCCCACATGCTCTTTGTTGGGACTTTGAATCCTCTTTGTGCCTCTCCCAGATTTTCAAGGAAATTTGTCTATGCATGAGGTTAAGGGTAGCCAAAGCCAGTGACCTTTGGCACCCAGGACTTTTCTCCTGTTTTAATTTTGTTGTGCTCCTGGAGGAAATTACATTTGCTTCAGAACTAGCTTTCAAATTCCATCTTGGAAATATGGGAATAAACTGCCCATTGGATATATGGTCTGAATGCAGAGAATCTAACTAAGACCTGTTTCCTTGTATTTCAAAACTAATGATTCTCTGCTCAGTGTCAGCCTCTTACACAGATATTTTTATCATCGAGACCCACTGCAGTTCATAAAGGAGATATTATAAAGCTGAGAAAAGCAAGGGGGGGTGTGTGTGTATGTATGTGTAAAAGTGCCACCGCCAGAGTTGTTCACCAGGGTAGTAGTTGTTGTGGTTTAACCCGGCAGGCAGCTAAACACCACACAGCCGTTCACTCACACCCCCCCACCCGCCCAGTGGTATGGGGGAGAGAATCAGGAAAAAAAAGTAAAACCCGTGGGTTGAGAAAAAGACAGTTTAATAAGACAGAAAAGGAAGGGAAAATAATAATCATAATAATAATGATAAAAGAAGATACAAAATAAGTGATGCACAATACAGTTGCTTACCACCCACTGACCGATGCCCAGCCAGTTCCCGAGCAGCCGTCCGTGCCCCCTGGGCCAACTCCCCCCAGTTTATATACTGAGCATGATGTCATATGGTACGGAATATCCCTTTGGCCAGTTGGGGTCAGCTGTCCTGGCTGTGCTCCCTCCCAGCTCCTTGTGCACCTGGCAGAGCGTGGGAAGCTGAAAAGTCCTTGACTTAGTACAAGCACTGCTTAGCAACAACTAAAACATCAGCGTGTTATCAACATGATTCTCATACTAAATCCAAAACACAGCACTATACCAGCTACTAGGAAGAAAATTAACTCTGTCCCAGCCAAACCCAGGAGAGTAGTGTGGAATAACATCACCCCTTGATTGCAGTCTGACCCTGGTTTATGTGAGCGTAACTGTCACTCAAACCTGTAACAGGCACTCAAACCCCAACGACAGGCTTTGTGGTTACTCCAACCCCTGTGACAGGCACTGTGGCTACTCAAACCCTGGCTACTCCAACCCCAGCAACAGGCACTGTGGCTACTCTGGCTACTCAAACCCCAGCGACAGGCATTGCAGTTACTCCAACCCTGGTGACAGGCACTGTGGCTACTCACACCCCAGCGACAGGCACTGCAGCTGAACCAGGGAACCAACCTGTGCTGGTATTGGTCACCCCCATACACAAGAAGAAATCTTGGAAGCGAAAGTCAGCTTGTTTAGTAAGGGATGAAGAAGCTCCTTCTAAGAGGGAGCAGTACAAAGAAGCATATTGCCCTGCCAGCGTGAAGGCAGACTACTCTAAAGAAGGGCCATCATGAGAAGAGGAGGAGGAAGAGGAAGAATTCCTCGCTTCCCCCTGAGGAAGAACTTGGCAGGACAGTTCTTCCTCTACCTTGGAAGGAGAGGAAGAACTCATAAATGAGATGGTAACCACCTGATCTCTATCCCTGAGTGAGCTGTGAGATATTAGTCCAGGTGAGCACATTGTCACCTGGTTGCTCAGATGCTGGGATAACTGGGCTAGTAGCCTGGAATTAGAGTGTAGGGAAGCCAAGCAGCTGGAATCCCTTTCTAGGCAAGGGGGCATTGACAAAGCAATTGGAAAAGGAGCACGAGTCCTCAGCCTCTGGAGGCAACTTCTGTCAGGCGTGAAGGCATCCCTTCAAGGAAGATGTTATATGTCACCCAGGCAAGTGGACCACCATGGAGAGAGGTATCCAGTGCCTGAGGGAATTAGCCATGCTGGAGGTGATTTATGATGACCTGGACAATGAGCAGTTATCCAAAGGTCCAGATGAAGTCAAGTGCACACGACCCATGTGGCGGAAGTTTGTACAGAGCGCACCATCTTCGTATACCAACTCATTGGCTGTAATGATCTGGAAAGATGGAGAGGGAACAACGGCGCATGAATTGGCTGGCCAACTCTGGCAATATGAAGAAAGTGTCTCTCCCTCCCTGGGGGCCTGCATCTCAGCTGTGGAGAAACTGCTGGACATGATAGCCGAGAAACCGTCCTGGGAGTTCCAGCAATTCAAAGAGCGTATGTCCTGCTCCCCACCTGTACGGACCAGTATCTATCATCTCAGCTATTAGGCGTAACCATTCCTCTGCTCAAGAGGGAGGATACAGGGGGCACATGCCACAGGCCACCCTGTGGTTTTACTTACGTGACCATGGAAAGGACATGAGGAAGTGGGATGGAAAATCTACCTCGACCCTAGAGGCACAGGTACGTGAGTTGCAAGGAAAAACAATCACAAAAGGGGGTTCTTCCAGGAAAATTGCTGCTCCAGTTTCCAGTGAGCAGTTCCCCAGACAGAACACAAGGGCTCATTTTACTTCTGGTCTAAATGAAGGGACTCCTGACTCATATCTACAAGAAGTGAGTAACAAATACTGTGCCCAGGAGTAGAGGGGCCCTGCCTCCAGCCAGGTGGAGGAAAGGGACAACCAGGTTTACTGGACTGTGTGGATTTGAAGGCCTGGCACATCAGACCCACAGGAGTATAAGGCTCTACTGGTCACCGGTGCACAGTGTACCCTAATGCCATCAAGCTAGAAAGGGGCAGAACCCATCTGTATTTCTGGAGTGACAGAGGGATCCCAACAGCTAACTGTATTGGAGGCTGAAGTGAGCCTGACTGGGAATGAGTGGCAGGAGCACCCCCTTGTGACTGGCCCAGAGGCTCCGTGCATCCTTGGCACAGACTGCCTCAGGAGAGGGTATTTCAAGGACCCAAAAGGGTACCGGTGGGCTGTTGGTATAGCTGCCTTGGAGACGGAGGAAATTAAACAGCCGTCCACCTTGCCCGGTCTCTCGGAGGACCCTTCTGTTGTGGGGTTGCTGAGGGTCAAAGAACAATGGGTGCTGATTGCTACCACAATGGTGCACCAGCGGCAATATTGCACCAACCGGGATTCCCTGATTCCCATCCATAAGCTAATTCATCAACTGGAGAACCAAGGAGTGATCAGCAAGACTTGCTCACCCTTTAACAGTCCCATATGGCCAGTGCGCAAGTCTAATGGAGAGTGGAGACTAACAGTAGACTATCACGGCCTGAATGAGGTCACGCCACCGCTGAGTGCTGCCGTGCCAGACATGCTAGAACTTCAATACAAACTGGAGTCAAAGGCAGCCAAGTGGTATGCCATAATTGATATTGCTAATGTGTTCTTCTCAATCCCTTTGGCAGCAGAGTGCAGGCCACAGTTTGCTTTCACCTGGAGGGGCGTCCAGTACACCTGGAATCGACTGTCCCGGGGGTGGAAAAACAGCCCTACCATTTGCCATGGACTGATCCAGAGTGCGCTGGAACAGGATGGTGCTCCGGAACACCTGCAGTACATTGATGACATCATCATGTGGGGCAACACAGCAGAGGAAGTTTTTGAGAAAGGGAAGAAAATAGTCCAAATCCTTCTGAAGGCTGGTTTTGCCACAAAACAGAGTAAGGTCAAGGGACCTGCACGGGAGATCCAGTTTTTAGGAATAAAATGGCAAGATGGATGTTGTCAGATTCCAACAGATGTGATCAACAAGATGGCAGCCATATCTCCACCAACTAGCAAAAAGGAAACAAGTTTTCTTGGGTGTTGTGGGTTTTTGGAGAATGCATATTCCAAATTAGTCTGACTGTAAGCCCTCTCTATCAAGTAACACAGAAGAAGAAAAATTTCAAATGGGGCCCTGAGTAATGACAAGCCTTAGAACAAATTCAATGGGAGATAGTCCATGCAGTAGCCCTTGGGCCAGTCCAGGCAGGGCAAGACGTAGAAAATGTGCTCTGCATGGCAGCCGGGGAGAATGGCCCTACCTGGAGCCTCTGGCAGAAAGCACCAGGGGAGACTCGAGGTCGACCCTTAGGGTTTTGGAGTCAGGGATACAGAGGATCTGAGGCCCACTATACTCCAACCGAAAAAGAGATATTGGCAGCATAAGAAGGGGTTTGAGCTGCTTCGGAAGTGGTTGGTATTGAAGCACAGCTCCTCCTGGCACCCCGACTGCTGGTGCTGGGCTGGATGTTCAAAGGGAGGGTCCCCTCCACACATCATGCAACTGATGCTACGTGGAGCAAGTGGGTTGCACTGATCACACAACAGACTCATATAGGAAACCCCAATTGCCCAGGAATCTTGGAAGTCATCATGGACTGGCCAGAAGGCAAAGATTTTGGAATATCGCCAGAGGAGGAGGTGACACATGCTGAAGAGGCCCCACTGTATAATAAACTACGAGAAAATGAGAAGAAATACGCCCTGTTCACTGGTGGGTCCTGTTGTCTTGTGGGAAAGCATCGGAGGTGGAAGGCTGCTGTATGTAGTCCTATACAACAAGTCACAGAAATTGCTGAAGGAGAAGGGGAATCGAGTCAGTTTGCAGAGGTGAAAGCCATCCAGCTGGTTTTAGATATTGCTGAATGAGAAAAGTGTTTCACTTGTTTTGTATATTCTTTTATCATTATTATTATTATTATTTTCTCTTCCTTTGCTGTCCTATTAAACTGTCTTTATCTCAACCCACAGGTTTTACTTTTTTTTTTCCGATTCTCTCCCCCATCCTACTGGTGCAGGGGTGGAGGGTGGGCGAGCAGCTGTGTGGTATTTAGTTGCTAGCTGGGGTTAAACCATGACAGACTCACAGAAGTTCAGCTCTAGTGTGAATTTCTAAGACTCTCTGTAAGAATGCCATGGTTGGTTAACAACATTTCATAGACATGCAGTGCAATGAATGATATATAGTTTCTTATGGCCATGCACTACATCTGCTAAAGAGTTTAATTTTTCTACCTTTTTTCCCCCCTCATGTTTCTCTTCTTTTTTCCGTGTTATCACTCTATACCCGGATTTAAAAAACCACGATGGCATAATACCAAGGATGAGTAGTTTCACTATCAGTTTGGAGACACTTAGGCAAGGTCTGGCCATAACATAAAAAATAATAGATTATAAATATATTTATTTAAGGCAATGTTGGGTATGTGCTTCTCATGAGAAGTTTCATAAAGAAAAGAAATCCTCTTCCCAAATTCCAACAGCTTAACAAAGCTGTAAAGTATTCACAATGAATAATTTATAAGTTAAAATAACTAAAATTTTAAGATGTGAAATGAGACTTCGTTGGTCTCATAAAATCTTGTGTCCCAAGGGGTTTTCATTATGCTTAAACTACACAATTAGCATATGCATAAAAACTTGATATTCATTACATTAAAGAACTTTTAAAGAAGGAATTTATCTTTCAACATATCTTTCAACTACATAAGGGCATTTGACAGTTCTCTCTATTTCAATGTAGTAAGATTGGAATGAACCTCTAATTTTTTTCATTTTTTTTTAAATAGCTTCTCTATTATTTAGGCTAAACTATTAGACTTTAAATGAAGTATCTTCAGAAATCTCATGAATGAGACTTTATGCCTTAATACTTTTTCTGACAGAAAAATTTCCTTTGTGCATTGTTTTTATAGTGTTGGAAAATCTTCTAAGTGAACATAAAATATTTTAAGTCTTTTACCATGAAACACTTCAATTTTGTTCTTAAAATAACACTTCGACAGCTTCACCCCTCTGCTGACAACTATTCCTGTGTATTATACCTTGCAGCTATCTTTGATGAACAAACCCAGGAAAAGGATGCTTAGTTATAAATTCATCTTTCTTTCTAGTCAAGCATGTCTATAAAAATTCACTGCCTACTGGCATTCTGTTTTCCATCATTTGTAAGTGCCTTCTTGACATCTACTGCCATGCACAGCAGAGTGGCAACAAATTTGAAAGGATGGGTTCCATTTTTGCAGCAAAAAGTGTTTGCTGAGTTTTCTATCTTGTCATGAACAAATTCTGCTCTTTTCTTTAGTTGCTGGCTCAGAGTATCATGACAAGAAGGGAACTCTGTCAAATTTGATCTAATTAGCCCAATAAAAACCTGGAACTTGAAATACTAAGAAATTACATTTTTTAAAAAAATTCATACAAGCAAAATTGCAATGTATTTTCCCATTAATCATTTAATGTCCACAGTCAATGAAAGTGAAGGCTGGTATAGATTAAATATGTTTGCTTTTTTTTAATTAAGAAATTTCAATGTGTATAGCCAGGAGAGAGGATAAATAATTGATCTGTTTTCTCATAACTGTATAGGGGTTTGAGAATTTTATATAATCAGCATATCCAAAATGTGTATATTTATGTCCTGCAGTGAATTTCTTCTGTCAATTCCTGCAATTACTCTAAAAGTTACATAAAAAATTTGTGGTTTCACAATATTTTTTCTTCTCATAAAGAGACAAGGTTAAACTTTGAAGTATCTGATTGAAATAAATGGATTACAAGACATTATGTGATGACTTTTTAAATTTTTCTGTGAAAGAGCAAAATGCGAATATGAATGAGAGTCTAAGTTAGCTTTGTAGAGCTGTAGAGTCTAGCAACCTTTTACTAATTGTATCTGACCACGTAAATCTCTTCTAGGATAGTCACCCAACTTCAGAAAGGAGGTATAAAATGGCTTCTATCCCATTGCATCTAAGGTGTTTTTTTGTCTCATGAACGACACAGGTAAGAAGTAGCTTTAAATTTTAAGGTGTTGAGCAAGCGCACCAACAAGAAGCTGGTATGTAAAAGGCTGACCCTAGGGATCACTACCTTGCTAGTGTCACTCTTTGTTTAAGTCTAGAAAGGAGTTGTTAGGTGAGAAGCTTCTACTCACAGACCTGATGATGCTTATGTTTTCTTTCACGCTCAGATCAGAATCTGCGACTTCAGCTGTGCTACTTGGAGTTTCAGACTCTTCTAAACAACTGCCATGTTCTGTTGAGTTTGGTGGGGTATGTGTCAACAGGTCAGTGGGAAAAAAACAATAATGCCTGAGCTTGCCACCAGGTAAAGATATGGAAAATTAATATGCTCCTGTTTATTAAGGCAGACTGGCTAAAAAAAGCGCTGGCTGTTCTCCTTGGTTCACTTGTTCCTTCTGGGACTTTTCAGGATACATAATTGCTGGCTTTCTGAACTCTGTCAGCAGCTGTGGTGGGTTGACCCTGGCTGGATGCCAGGTGCCACCCAGCCGCTCTATCACTCCCCTCCTCAACTGGACAGGGGGAGAAAATGAGGTGGAAAGAAACCTCCTGGTCCAAAACAAAGACCACGTGCGGAAACCAAAGGGAAAGGACAACACGGANCGCTGCGGGGCCGGGGGGAGGAGAGAGAGAGAGAGAGAGAGAGAGAGGGAGGGAGGGAGCCAGCCCCGGGGCTGGGCAGGCACCGCC